>QEPC01012515.1:1279217-1297427 GCA_003113815.1 Sphenodon punctatus
GGGGGGGGTGATTTTAATCCCCCGCCCATTTATTTATTTACTATTGTCTTTTAGCCCTGTTTTATTGATGCATTTTATATTTATATTTTAACTGATTTTAATTGTTTTTATCATTGTTGTTAGCCGCCCCGAGCTGCATTGCAGGAGGGGGTGGGATATAAATCTATAAAATAAAATAAATAAATAAACATGGCAGAACAGCAGCTGGGGGGGGGGCACCACTGCCGTTAGATAGTGCAGGAAAGGTGGGCTGGGGCTGAAACAGTGGGGTGGGAAAGTGGAAGCAGGAGGTCTGAACTAACGGTTTTCCTTGTTGCCTGGCTGCAGGAATGCCACTGCAACCAATCCCCGCACCTTCCTATATTTTATAATAAAAATATTATTATTGCAGATAAAACTGATGTCTAAATAAATTAACCCAATTTTAAGCCACTTTGGGGGCTGGAAAAGGAAAGTGGGAACAGTGGAGAATGGTGGATATGGTATAGCAATAGCCACTTTGGGGGCTGGGGTGGGAAACATTTGCATTTGAGGGCGGAGGGTTCATAGTAGCCTGGGTGGGCTAGAGCTGCAGGTAGCCAGCTGTCCCAGGAGCATTGTGGTAGTGCTGGTTCTGCTTCCAGACTGGAGAGCAGGGTGAGAGGAAGTGTGGGAACAACACAGGAGGGAAGGAGGTCAGCGCCTCCCCAGACCGCGGAACCACTCCCCTCCATAGTTGCAGCGTTCCTTCTGCTGAGTCCAGGGCAGAAGCAGGCAGTGTCTCAGCCCCACGTGTGGGGTTGGGGTGAGCTGAGCAGAGAACCCAATGTGCCGAGTTGCAATGCTCAAGTCCCCCTGGCTGCCACTAACATGGACCTGATCCAAGTGGGCACCTGGCTCCTCTCCTAGGCACATGAGACAACAGGGGACAATCATAGACTGGCCCTGGCTAGCTCAGCAGTTGCGGCGCACAGGGATCTGCTCCACTCCTGGGCTGCTGGCTGGCTGCAAAGTCCAGAGGAGACGCTGAGCCCTGGCTGGGCCACTGGGCTCAACGTTGGCACTTCTGCCATGTCATTTACAGGAACAGCTTCTGCCCACCCCCAACAGGGTCTATGTTGAGAGGGGGACAATATGGAAAAACTGATTACTTTTGCTTAGAATTTTACTTTTGACTTCCATGTTCACTATAGGTGCTCAATAAAGTATGTGATTTGTTCCATAAAATCAGCATTGTGTGCATAGCAAAAGGTTACTTCCAGCCGCCAAATGCTGCTGGAAATCTGTGCCTGGGAGTTAATTGCATTGTCTAATTGCCATTAGTACTAAACAGCTGTTAGTAAGAACAGAGAGTCAGCTTGTGCTGACGAAACCTCATGCACTAATAAATATTTGTTAGTCTTTGAAGTGCCACTGGACTCTCTGTTCTTGTTATAACTGCAGACTAACACAGCTACATATCTATTTGCAGCTATTAGTAAGAGACTGTTAAGGACTATATTTTCTGGAGCTTAATGGCCCATTGTCAGCTCATTAACAGCCCAGGGAACATGCAGCATCTTTTGTTCTGTATCACAAACTTGGTCTTTACAACTGTATGCTAACTGCCAGTAAGAGGTGTGTGTACTGTGATCGGCTACATTTTCAACTAATACTGCCAGTCGCCAAGTGCTGTGGGTGAGCAAGGATAGCAGGGGCTCCAGCCTCCCAGAGCAATATCCTGGAAGAAACAAAACAGCTTGTGCGACTTCTTCCTTAGTTTGCCATGACTGAGAGTGATGACAGGGGGTGGGATACTGGGAAGGGGAGGTGGGAGAAGCTCAGTGGGAAAGAATGCTTGGTTGTGTATCTGGTTTGTCGGGTTAAACCTGTGAGCGGGAGCTGCTTGAATACACAAGAAACACACCAAGGGCTGCCTCTTTATTAGGTTGGACATGCTAAACATGTGAGGGGGGCTGCATGGACTCTAGTGAATTATTATTTAATTTGAAAACACCCATATTTGCTGGTTTTGCTCCCTCTGCATGCACAATGCTCATATGAAGACTAAAATTGAACCCTCAACGAAGGGATCTTGTAAGCTTCTTGTTTAACTTTCTGCTACTGGTGCTGTTCTTTCAACCGCTCAGCTGTTGCTTCATATGTTCCTATCTGAACAGGAAAACTGGAAGGAAATGATCCCATTATGATATTTCCAACTACCAGGAGGCTCAGGAAATTTCAGCTTTATTGTACTCTCTCAAAAGTCATTTCCAGTGATGACATATAGATAGATGGAGTGTTTTGTGATCATCAGGCAACAACAAAGATGTAAATTAGCGAAGGGGCACCGTGGAACGACTCTAGCTCCTTCCAGCCTCCATGGTGACATACAACATCCAATTTTTGGGATACAAGCAAAGCATCACACTGGATATTAACACATGGGCTGACCTGCTGCACGCCAGAGCTGCTCCATGGTCCCCGCCTCCGCAACTACCTTGTCTGGGTCCCATGAGAACCCCACTAGATGGGCGGTTTTTCCCCAGCTGTGATCCTTCCGTGTACTGCCATCACCACCCACCATAGAGTGGCGGTCTCCACTCTATGGTGGTGAATCTGCCCTGTGGTCCCTTCATCAGACGGAAGGCAGCCCTGGGGCAAGTGTTGCCCCTGTTTGGGTTGGGTTGGGTTATCCCGCACAGTGTGCTCCATCTTTCTGGGGATGATGCCATATGAGGCAGACCTGGCCCAACCCGGATCAAACATCTGGCGGGCGCCCTGCACATGTGAGCAGGTAACTCGGGGCAAAGAGGGGGCCCAATGTGGGGTCCTGTCTTGTTTGTTTATACCCGCTGTGAACGATATTTCTTGTTTCTTTCCCTCATGGTCCCATCTCTGCTATGGAAGGATTTGCAGTCACTGCAAATGCTACAAGGAATGCACACTCCCCTCACCCCAAGCAAGCAAACAATAGGTCAGAGCTAGAACAAGAAGATCAAGCGACAACTGCTGTGACAATGCCAAAGCAAACTGGCTGTAGAGTATATCATGGGAATTAAATGATGCAGAAGGTGGAAGGAGAATGGACCAAAGCTATGGGGATGAGCTGCCATGACCATGCCATGATTGGTCTTTCAAGATAATGTGAGCAACGAATGCTGATGAGAAAAGAGGATCTGCAACTTCTGCAAACACTGCATGTAATGCACTCTTCTCACCACTTGAAGGAATTACTTCTGCTCCCTTATCCCAGAAATCCGTGCATTCAGAAAAGAATTACTGCCATATTGGGTGAGATCCATCTAGCCCTGCATCAGGTCTCCTGAACATCAGAGGTTATGTCCCCCAACTAACTTGACTAAGTTGAATCCTGACAAGACTGAAGTGATGATGGTTAGCTGGTCCTGTGACTTGGAGGGTGCTGGGACACCTGTCATTGATGGTGTCCCAACCCCTCTGGTTGATCAGGTTTGCAGCCTTGGAGTGCTTCTGGACCCCTTGATGCGTTTAGATTGTCAGGTTGTGGCAGTGGCCAGGAGCGCTTTTCACCGACTCCATCTGGTGAGAAGGCTGTGGCGTTTTCTTTCTGACTTGGATCTGGCCACTGTCATCCGTGCTTTTATCACCTCGAGGCTAGATTACTGCAATGCACTCTACATGGGGCTGCCTCTGATGACTGTATGAAGGCTGCAGCTGGTGCAGAATGTGGTAGCTTGGCTACTTTCAGGGACGAATCACCAGAAGCACATTACATCTGGGCTCTGAAGTCTGCACAGGAACTTAGCATGGCTGCCCACATTGGGCCCCCTCTTTGCCCCAAGTTACCTTCTCACATGTGCAGGGTGCCTGCCAGATGTTTGCCCCGGGCTGGGCCAAGTCTGCCTCGCACTGTGTCATCCCCAGAAAGACGGAGCACACTGTGCACTATAGCATTCCGGGCACAATTCACGGTGCTGTTTTTGACCCTTAAAGTCCTAAACCATCTGAGTCCCATATATCTGAGAGATTGCCTATCCTACCATGTTCCACCACGGCCCCTACAGTCAGCCAGGGGCGCCCTCTTGCTTTTGTCTGTAGGACGGGGCTGCGTGGAGAGCATTCTCGGTTGCTGCCCTGGTTTTATGAACTTCTTTCCCCAGGAGGTTTGCTTGAGCCTGAGCATCTTCTGGAAGTGGTGTAAAACTTTTTTTATTTGAAAGAGCATTTGGCAGGTGGGGATGAGGGTTGGTTGGGTTATTGGATAGGGTTGTGGGGAGGGTGAGAATTTTATGGGGAGGGAGGAAGTGTTTTAACTGTTTGAATTTTATTGGGTTTTTTTATGGATTATAAGCCACCCTGAGCCTTTGTGAGAAGGGCAGCATATAAATTTGATAAATAAATAAATGGTCATTTAAGAACCTATCCTCCAAAAACTTACCCACTTTTTTTTATACCCAGTTACAGGATTGGCCTTATCCTCTGGCAACAAATTCCACAAGTTAATCAAATGCTGCATGAAAAAGTACTTTCATTAGTTTTAAATCTGTTGCCAGCTAGTTATGTAGTGTCACCTAGTTCTAGTACTATTTGATAGGGTAAATAACAGCTCCCTATTTACAAGTTCCACAGCACTCATGTTTGTAAACTTATATTCCCTCTTTAATGATTGTCTCTTCTCCAAGCTGAAGAGCTCTAACTTATTAAGCTCATCCCTTGTACAGAAGCTGTTCTAAACCTTTGATCATTTGTTACTCTCCTGTTGTTTTTTGTTGCCTTTTCCAGTTTTCATATATCTTTTTTGAGATGAGGTGACCAGAACTGCACACAGTTCTCAGGGTGTGGTCACAACATAGATTTTATATAGTGGCATTATGATTTTTCTGTTTTATTCTCTATCCCTTTCTGAACAATTCCTAACATTTGGTTTGCCTTTTTAACCACTACTGCACGTTGAGCTGATATCTTCAATGAACTGTCCACAATGACTTGAAGGCTATTTTTAGACAGACCCGCCTGTGGTGGTGGTGGGCGTCGTCATCTGTGTGCTGCCGTGCACTTCCAGTGCATGGGGGGGAGTGGGTAGCCTTCATACGGCGATGGATGGGTTTGCAGTTGGTGTGCCCCCACACACTGCCCATTCATGCTCCCACACAGAGTAACTGGGAAAAAGCTGGGTTGCTCCGTGCGTGGGTCACGGGAGCCTGCCTCCACCCACGCTGCCTTCAGACGACTGCCCACGTCTGTGGGGGGTGAACCTTCATGGGCATGTCCCATCTAAAAACAGTCAACTATCCTTTTCCTAGGTGGCAACACCTAACCAGCATTATGTATGTAGTTAGAGTTATTTTTCCCTACATGCAACACTTTGTACTTGCCAACACTGAATTTTATTTGCAATTTTATTGCCCAGTTTCACAACTGTGCAAGATCCTCCTATAATTCCTCAGTCTACCTTGGGCTTAGTTATCTCGAATAACTACATGCCATCTGTAAATGTTCACCTCTCTCTTTACCCAGGATGCATTGCATACTACACATCAAAAGATATCATCTAGGGCATAGTTTATGGGAGGAAACACTCGGGTAGTCACTCAAATACACAAGCACTTTAATGTGCCTATAACCGGCTATGAGAATTCTGCAACACTATACAATGGCTGAGCACATGTGGTACTGCTCTCCCTCTCTCTCAGGCAGAGTTTTCTAGCAGTGCAAACCTAGCGCGCACACACAATAAGTCCCTGTAGCTGATTCTTAACTCAGAGGGACTGACTTTAGGTCTTAAATCTTCTGATGTAGAACTACTAAAAAACTAAAAACAAACCACAACTGACAACTTCCCATCCTCTCGGAGATGAGGTCCCCCCCCCACCCTTTTATCTCGCAGATGGGCAGAAAGACCGTTCCACAGTCTTGAAGTTTCTTAATTGAGGTGAAATAATAAAGTTTTTTCCAAAGGGTTGAAAGACTCAAAGAATACTGTGGGAAGGACTCTCCAATTACACCAAGCAGACCTTCTAGAGACATTTGTTCAAAGTGGAAAGTTCTCAGATTTCTTCCTAAGTAAGTTTATAAACTTGGATTACAAGGTCTCTTTGCTTTTGAAAGAGGGTCAGGTGTGATTTTTCCAAATGCTGCTGGGGAAGCAATGTGCAGATGAGCATACCCAATCAGGAATCTGGAGTCCTTGGATAAATGATGTGGTCTCCATATCTTGTTCTAGTCTAAGAATTTTTTAGTATCTTCAAACTGGTGGCTTCAAGTGATGGCTGCTCTACACAACATGGAGTAAACCAGTGCAGCACACAACAGAGAACATGACACAAACCGTGCGAAGTCACATAAACTTGCCAGATTTAAATAACACATCTAGGTTAGCTTCTACTTCTTTTGGGAGAAGATGAACCTGGATAAAGCTTGCTTTATCTGGGAATGGCAAAAGACAAGGTTCCTCAGAAGTGTCTGGCATGGAGGGGAGGATGTGTTTGGGAAAAGACTTTTGGTGCACAACAGTGGCATTACACTCTGGGGACTTACTAATTCTCCTCACTGCAGGCTGGGATGCATCAGGGCTTGCAGGGTGGATCTGAGGGCACTACTGAATTCAGAGAAGCCAGTCAAATGGTGAACTCACGGTGTGCAGAAGCCATGCAAAAACAGCACCTGTCACCACAGAAGGAATGGGGCAGCTGGTCAGACTGCTCAAACAATAATGCTGAGGACTACTTATTTGAGAATCCCCAGGCTTATCTGAAATGCAGGGAAATGGAAAGAAGCTATTCCTCAGAAAAAGGGTCTGAGAGAACACTGAGAAGTCATCTGTTGCCCTCAATAATGGAAATGATTAACTTAAGACTGGTCAGAAATATGCACAAGTTGTGCAATAGAAGGCAGTTGGATTCGGTTTTAAAAGTAAGAAGGAGAAGCCTTCAACCAAGCAGTTTCTAAAGCTGCTAAATAGGCAGAATGATCCAGCAATGACTTCATTACAGTCAATGGACCATGTGGGATGAGAAATATTTTGAATTGTTTACTACAAGCTCCTTAGGAGGTGCCAAGTATGATGAACAGCAGATTCACAGTTCTTGAAATTGCTCAGAGAGATGGGAGGGGATTCTTGAGTAAACTATTATAGATGCTGATGCTGGATATAAATATGACAAGATTGGCATTCAAAATATGCACAGATACCAACCAAAGCTACAGCATCCGTGTGTAGAATCTTGACTAAGAGAAACAGAACTGCAGCCATGAAATCTGCACTTTGACTGGTGGGAAAATTCAGGGAAGTGTAATAGTTTAAAACATTTCTACGAGGAAAAATTGGAATGCGTCTATATACAAATCAGCATAATTCAATCTGGAGTTACAAACACTTAGTTGACATTCATCCCTCTTTGTAAGACAATGCAACATCCCTCAGCAAGAACCGATGTATTCTTGCTGCCAATAGTGGGAACACAGAATACATGGGGACCTTCCCTAAAAATATATTTCTTACAATGACTGAAAAGGCCAATCCTGGATTGGCACAGCCTACTGCAAGTGTCACATCTGCAATTTCTTAACCTACAGGTGAACTGTGGCTAATGCTCTGCTTTGCACAACTGAAGGATCTGTTTTCCACTGTAATTTTGTGCTCAAGTACAGAGTCTATGATGCCAGGTATTTCTATTTCTTGCTAGAGCATCCCACTCAATGTCAATATCACAACAACATGTTTGCAGATGTCCTTCAACCAGAGCTATGGGCAACCTATGGATCTTCTGGCATTGGCTCTCTCACCATAGAGCATGCCCATCAGTTAATGGTATATTCTTACATGCAAGACCTTCTGACCTGGAATGGGAATTAATATGCAAGAATGCAGCCATTCCCAGACTTTAGTGCAGGGCATGAATCAGCGGTAAGAGAAAGTAGCAGGTGGAAGAAGGAAAAGTCAGGGACAGTTAACAGCTTGTAATATTTCATCTGCAGAGTCAGAGTTTGGGGTTATGGAATCTGAGGCCACTTTCAGATCTCCCCCCTCCCCTGCGCATATTCTGGCTGTGGGAGGGAATGCGCAGCCAGGATATGCGCAGGGTGCCGCCGGTATGAAAGCCCCCGCCCGCGTGGTTTTGCCGGCAAACACCCACAGAGATACAGAGCAGGAAATCCTGAAAGCGGCCTCAGTCTTGTCCTGTTTACCTGGATCAGTTTCAATTGGTATCACGAACCAATGCTAAAGAGGTGCTTGGGGTGATGAGGGAAACCAGTTGTGAAATGGATCCTTACCTGTCCTGGTTGGTGAGAGCCAGCTGGGAGATATTGGGGCCATTGTTGGCTGGGGTTGTCAATGCCTCCCTATGAGTAGAGAGGGTGTCAGAAGCCCTTAAAATGGCGGTGGTCCGCCCCCTGCTTAAGAAACCATCTTTTGATGCTGATGCGCTAGCCAGCTAATTGGCCTGTCTCTAACCTTCCCTTTTTAGGGAAGGTTATTGAATGGGTGGTTGTCCAACAGCTCCCAGTACATCTTATGCTGTCAAATTCCTGGACCCATTTCAGTCAGATTTTCATCCTGGGTATGGCACGGAGACTGCCCTTGTGGCTTTGGTTGATGACTTGTACCTGGAGATGGACAAGGGAAATTCTACCTTGTTGATTTTGTTAGATCTTTCTGCGGCCTTTGATACAGTTGATCACAAGGTGCTGTTGACAAAACTGCGGGACCTGGCGGGGATGTGCACGACTGCTTGAGAGGTTCCGCTCTTTTCTGTCAGGGAGGTCCCAGCAGGTGGCGATGGCCTGTCATCTCCTTGGAATTTTCCCTGTGGTAACCTACAGGGTTCTATTCTATCTCTCCTCTTGTTCAATGTGTATCTGAGGCCGCTGGGCGAGGTCATTCAGAGGTTTGGGGTGACGTGTCATTAATAGGTTGATGACACTCAGCTCTCTCTTTTTCATCTGACCCAGGCCCCGCAGTCTCAGTGCTTACCCAATGCTGGCTGCTGTCGGGGACTGGATGAGGCCAACTGAAGCGGAATTTTGACAAGACTGAAATTATGATGGTTGGCCGCTTCTGTGACTTGGAGGGGACTAGGACATGTGTCATTGATGGGATCCAGCCCCCTCTGGTCACTCAGGTTTGCAGCCTTGGACTTATTTTGGATCTCGCACTGCGCCTGGATTTTCAGGTGGCATCAGTGGCCAGGAGCACCTTCCACCAATTCCGTCTGGTGAGGAGGCTGCGGTCTTTTCTTTCCAATTCGGACCTTGCCACTGTCATCCATGCTTTCATCACCTCGAGGCTAGACTACAGCAATGTGCCCTACCTGGGGCTGCCATTAATGACTATTCAGAAGCTGCAGCTGGAGCAGAATGCAGCGGCCTGGCTCCTATTGGGGATGGGTTGCTGGGAGAACTCAGCGTGTGGTCTTGGGTGATTTTTCATCATCTCCTCGGGATCTCATGTGTGGGGTGCTGCAGGAATTGATATTGTCCCAGCTCCTGTTCAGCATATATATGCAGCTGTTGGGGGAGGTCGTTAGGGGGTATGGTGTGAGGTGTCATCAATATGCTGATGACACTCAACTATACCTCTCTTTTTTTTAATTGGACTCAGGCCCGGCAGTCTCACTGCTAACCCAGTGCTTGTCAGCTGTGGGGGATTCGATATGGGCGAGTCGACTGAAACTGAATCCCGACAACATGGAGGTGATGTTTGTGGGTAAAGCAGGGGGTGGGAGGGGGTCCGTCCCCCCTTGGTGGCTCAAGACCGCAGTCTGGGGGTGCTCCTGGACCCACAGCTTCGCCTGGATACCCAGGTGATGGATGTGGCGAAAGGAGCATTTTGCCAATTACATCTGGTGTGTTGGCTGAAGCCGTATGTCTCAGATGCGGATCTCGCCACAATCATCCATGCTTTTACCACCTCAAGACTAGATTACTGCAACACACTCTGTGTGGGGCTACCATTGGTGACGGTCCGGAAGTTGCAGCTAGTGCAGAACGCGGCGGCCTGTTTCCTGACTGGGACAGGCCGGCGCGAGCACATAACATCTGTGCTCCGTTCTCTGCAGTGGCTGCCAGTGATGTACCAGGCCCAATTCAAGGTGTTGGTGCTCACCTTTAAAGCCCTAAATGGCCTTGGCCGGACATACCTCAGAGACCACCTCAACCCCAGCGTTCTTTATTGGTCCCTGAAGTCATCGGGGAGTGCCCTCCTGCAGGTACACCGAGTGTCTTGGGTGTTGACGATGCGGAGGGCGTTCTTGGTGGCTGTACCACGGCTGTGGAATGTCCTCCCATCAGAGGTTCATCTGTCTGCAGACCTTCCTCCTTTTCGTAGCCAATGTAAGACCTGGCTGTTCCGCCTGGCTTTTGAGGGAGAGGGGAGGGGAGGGGAGGGTGGATGGGCTGTTAGATGGGGTATTATTGCTACTTTTATGTATGATTGTTTTAAATTGTTTTTAGATGTTTTATGTGCTTTATTGTTGTACGTCGCCCCGAGCTGCCTGTGGCAGGAGGCGGCGGCATAAAAGCTGAATTAAAATAATTAAATAAATAAAATAGAACATGGTCAAACATCTACTGGGCAATGATGGGGTTTCCCCAGGCAAAATGTCACAGTATTTTAAAAGCAGAGAATTAATTTTTCTGTGTACATTTATTTTTTTATTATTATTATTTACTTAGATTTCTTAGCCACGCTCTCCTAACACAGCAGCTCGGGCCGTTTACAACATAACACATAACATTAATAAATAAATAATATAAAACTATAAAATAACATAGGCAGACCCACAACTCCCCCTCCCAACTCCACCCATCTATCTCACCAAATGCCTGGCAGAACAGCCAGGTCTTACACTGTCTTCAGAAAGAGGGGAGGTCTGGAGCCAGATGCATCTCCATCAGGAGGGAATTCCACAGACAAGGTGCGGTCACCGTGAACACCCCCCCTCATCGCTGCCACCTGAAAGACTCCGAGGGAGGCATTCCTAGCTGACCACAGGGGCTGGTCCAGGACCCGGGGGTGGGGGTATGAGGCGGTCTCGCAGGTACACGGGGTGTAGCAGGGTCTGTCCCTCAAGGAGTCTTACCCAAGCTCTGACCTTGTTTGGGAGCATGCGCATGCCCAGGAATGACATGGAGAAATTTTTCCTTTTTATTTACACTCCACTTTACACCAGGCACACAGCCCTACACCTATGCCCTACACAGGCTGTCATAACGTTCCAGGCACCCGGCCCTACAACTCTTGAAATAGGCACGCAGGCCTTAGTTTCCCTAGGTCCATGCCCACTCTTGGGCTTACAGGGAGGACCCATTAACAGCTCTGGTTCCGCACCTAGAGTCCGGGGCCCTATGCCCTATAAAGTCCCATGAGTCCCTGGCTCTCCTGGGCTCCTTTGGAAACTAACTGGTCTCTGATTTATTCCCGACTTACCAGCCCACAGAGATAAAAACAAAAGGCCCCAGTTGGGATACTTAGAATCCAGGCAGCTTGTGCTGCCACTCACAATCTTCTCAGTCTCTGTTCCCAGTGTCCAGGGATCACCGTCCCACACTGGCAGATCTTTCCCAAGCATTCAGGATCCCTTGGGTCCTCGTCAGTACTAACAAGCTCTCCCGTCCATTCCCAGCGTTCAGGGCTCTCCGTCCCATGCTAGCAGAGACTTCCAGGCATCCAGGATCCCTCAGGCTCTCTCATCTGTTCCTAGTGTCCAGAGCTCTCTGTCCTAGACTAGCAGACACTTCCAGGCATCCAGGATCCCTCAGATTCACACCGACAATCTCCCTTCCGCTGCTCTACTGGCAGGCTTTAACTCCCCCTGCCCAGCAGCCCCACCAATCTGAGTAGGCCAAGGGTAGTCACACGCCTCCAGGTTCCACCCCTCCAAGGTAACCTCACCCCTGGTTCTCCTGACAACTATCAGAGCTGCATTCTCTATGCAAACACTCTAAAGTGCTACCTAGTCAGCTTCAAGGCAGCTAGTCTATTTCACCTGTGGGGAAGCAGCTCTGCCACCTGTTAGCTCTCTCAGCTGTTCTGTCACTCACTGCCGTGGCTAGAAGCAGGGAGGGGAGCAACTGCCCTGCTACACGGGGCCCAGACCATTTAGGGCTTTATAGGTCAAAATCAACACTTTGAATCGAGCCCAGTGCACTATAGGCAGCCAGTGCAGAGAACGAAGCACTGGTGTAACGTGCTCTCGGTGACACGTCCCTGTCAGGAGACAGGCTGCCGCATTCTGCACCAGCTGCAGTCTCCGGGCCGTCATCAAAGGTAGCCCCACGTAGAGTGCGTTGCTACAGTCCAGTCTTGAAGTAACAAAGGCACGGATGATGGTGGCCAGGTCAGTGTCCGAGACATATGGCCAAAGCTGTCACACCGGATGTAACTGGTGAAATGCTCCCCTCGTCACGGCCTCCACCTGGACATCCAGGTGGAGTCATGAGTCAAGGAGCACCCCCAGACTACAGACCTGAGGAGCCAATGAAGGGCATACCCCATCAATGTAAGGTGATACCACTCCCTGGGCCCTAGCCACCAGCATCAGCTCCGTCTTGTCAGGATTCAGCTTCAGATGATTCGCCCTCATCCAATCCCCTTCAGTCGTTAGACACTGGGTGAGCACTGAAACTGCCGAGCCTGGGTCTGTTGAAAAAGACAGGTAAAGTAGGGTGTCATCAGCATACTGATGGCACCACACACCAAACCCTCGGACAACCTCACTCAATGGCCACATATACATGTTGAACAGGAGAGGGGACAAAACAGAACCTTGAGGGACTCCACACGTGAGGTCCCAGGAAGATGAATAATCACCCAGGACCACATGCTGAGTTCTCCTGTCCAGTAAAGAGTGGAACCATTCAAGAACAGTTCCACCCACCCCGTCTCGGTCCCACAACTGGGTCACCAACATCTCATGGTCAATGGTATCAAATGCAGTCAAAAGATCTAACAGGATCAGCAGGGTCGAACGACCCTGGTCCAACTTATGGAGAAGGTTATCGACCAAGCCCACAAGCGCCGTCTCGGTGACAAAACCCAGACTGTGAGGAATCCAGAAAAGGAACATGGTCCAGATGCCCCTGAAGCTTGCGAGCAACTACCCGTTCAATAACCTTCCCTAAATAGGGAAGGTTAGGGACAGGCTGATAGTTGACCAGGGAGTCAACATCCAATGATGGTTTTTTAAGCAAAAGCCACACCACCGCCTCCCTTGAGGCAGTCCAGCACCCTGCCCTCCCTAAGGGAAGTGTTGATCACCCCAGCCAACAACGGTCCCAACATCGCCTGGCTGGTCTTAACTAGCCAGGATGGGCATGGATCTAATAAACAAAAGGTGGCCCTGACTGCACCCAGGACATCCGCCGCATCAGCGGGCAATATCCACTGGAACTGATCTCACAAACAGGACAAGGTGGGGCTTCCATTACCTCTGGTTCTCCCATTGCCACAAGAGCGGAATCAAAGGCGTGGTGAATTCCAGCGATTTTATCCACAAAGTCGACGAAAGTGTCACAACAAGCACTGGAAGATTCCAGTTCCAGGTGGAGGGAGGCCGGACTGACCAGCCCCCTCACCACCTGGAAAAGTTCAGCTGGGCACGACTTTGCGGACGCTATGAGTGCAGTAAAGAACCTTTTCTTTGCTGCCCACACAGCCATGGCATAGATACGTAAACTGATTATATGTCGCAATCGGTCAGCTTCGGCACAAGAACAACGCACCGTCGCTCTAACCGCCACCCATCTCGTTTCATCTGCCGCAGATCCTCCGTAAACCAGGGGGACCTGCGTTGTCGGCGATCAGGGAGTGGACGCCTAGGAGCCGTTTGGTCGATGACCTCAGAGGAGTATTCCAAAAAGCCACGAGGTCATTGAGTGAACAGTCATTGAGATTGGAGGGTAACTCCATAAGAGCATTCTGGAACCTCCCTTGCTACATAGGTTCAAGGAGAAACTGTCCTCTACTTGGATAGTGATCTGACAAGGGAGAAGATGTCACAATTCTCCTTGGTGACAGCCTTGTTTTCTTTTTGTTTTGGAGGAAGTTTATAAATGGAAGAATAATCTCTCCAAGGGAACTGCCTCAAATACTTCCACAGTGCAGAACCGAAGGTCTGAGAAGACCAGTTCTTTTTTGTCCCTTTTTTAACTGGAGCCCCAGAGGGATTCTTGAGAGAGCTCTAACAGAGAGAAATTTGTCCATTTGGTGACAGTGGGTGTTTTTACACACACATTTCTCCTGCATGTTTGCTGTTACATCCTGAACTTTCTGTGTGTCTAAATCACTCACCCAGATCTTAAACATCTGGCTCTTTGACCTTCTCCCAGAACTTTTGTGTGTAAAAAGTTCTCCAGGTAAACTGCTTTGCTCCAGGCAGCTGCGGTCACTTGGTTTCCATGGCAGCCCCTCACGTCTACAGCTGCAGCTACTTTAGGCTGCCTCAGGGCACTGTGTGTGTGTGAAGAATGCATCCGGAACTTACTTGTGAATTTGTAATCCCAAAAGATTGAAATACCAGCACTAAGTTGTGTGTAAAAACATCCAATGTGTCAAGTCCTCCTGCCCTGGACTCCATGGGTGTTAACATGTAATGCTAGCTATTCATTTCAGCATTAAACACATGTTCGGTTGTTACTTGTTGGCGCAAACTATGTACCTCACTACTTTTTTCATATTTTGGGATCTCAAAGTCATGGGTGTGGGCAACAAGCAACTTCCTCTATCTAGCATACAGTTGCTGTTCAGTCTAGAGATGCACATTGCCCTTACACCACTTTTTGGTCACCCAGGGACCAGACACATCGAGGTTTGTGATGGGCAAGCCTAGTTCCTGCATTTCTCCATGGTGCTTCTGGAAAGCAAGCAGAGGGAACACAGGGTGAAAGACCAAACAACAAACAGGTGGGAAGGGACTAAAGGGATGCTTTCATAGGGAGTGATGAAAAGGGACTGAGGACGTGAAGAAGGTGAGGGGAAGAAAGGGTGTTTTCAAAGAGAAGGGGTTGGAGCAGAGGAGGTTGCTTTTACATTTTCTTTGGAATTAAGTTTTACCCACACAGTATCAGCAGTTTCTATTTTGGGGTTGCCAGCCCTTTGACAGCCTGGAGTTGGCTTCTTTCCCCCACAGACAGACACACTTAGAGCTGAAAGGACAATTCACAGTGAATGCTGTTTTAATTGAAAACATGCCTCCCAAGCAATGTGGGAACTTACCAGATTTTTGCCACATTCATTTGTTCCATTCAGGAATGCTCATCGGTAGGTACTATTGGTACATGCTGGAATGTTCTGCATGTTGGCAGGAGGAGGAGGCAAGCACAATATGCACAGACCAGACAGGGCAGGCACAGCCTCCTTCTCCTCCCACCCCATTTGGGAGAAGAGCACTTGGATACAAAAAAGGCATGGGACCAGGAACCAGGAAAGTACTGGGAAACAGAAAGTACCAGGAAAATTCAGAAGTAGCAAAAAACCATCACTTGCAATCCCCAAAGCAATAAAATCATTAATGTCCCATACTCAAAAATTCTACCAAGAAATCAGCAATAGACCCAACATGACGAGATTTCCCATCAATTCGGGAACAGCTGTTTTTAATTCTGCACTAGTTGCACTGCCCCTCCAAGGGATAGATCATCTGGGAAACAGCTGGTGGGAGGAGATCATCATATACCTGCAAACACACAGCATTACACACGTTCAACTGGATATGTGTCTCAATGATTTCAATGTAAGAGGGCTTTGCACATGTTCATTGTTACATCTAGTGACATCCCATGAATGAGTTCACAGCTGAGGAGGTAGATCACAACAAGGCTTCACTCTCCATAAAGGAAGGGAAAGGATCCCAGGGCTGCCTCTCGGAGCTCTGTTTGCAATGCTTTCTTTGGTATCCACACCCTTCTCCTCTAACTGCAGGAGGCACAGGCCCCTGCGAAAGTGAAGGATTTGTTGCAGTTCAATGAAGTGCTTTCTGACAGGGAAGCAATGCCACAGTCAAAGGTAGGGAACCCTTTCCCTGCCCAGAAGCCACTCTGAAAATCTGTATAAGTTCTAACGGCGATTTAGACATTGGGGGCGGCGGTGCTTAAGAGGTGCACTCAGGAAGAGAAGGGTCCAGATTATGGATCTATGCCCTAATCTTGTGTGGTGCACATATCTCCGTTCGCTTACCCCAAGCTCAGTCTTTCAGTGTTTGGGAGTAGGAACTGGATCCAGGAACTGGAAAGGGGCCACATAAAAACTAGCTGCGGGCCACATTTGGACTGCAGGTCTGAGGTTCCTCACTCCCGGGGGCCTTGGGTTCTTGTCACAGGGTGTCTCCAATGTAACTTGGAAAGCAGGAGCTCACTGAAAAAACAGAGCTGTCTCAGGGCAAGGAAACATCTATCACCAGGAGGGATATGCCAGGGCTGGAAATGGCAATGGTTCTCAGGTGGGTTAGCTGCCTGAAACATTTATAGATCCTACCTCCCTTAGTGCCCACATCAGAACTCAAAGTCATACTGTCTGAGGTAGCTATTTCAGCCCTGCCTAGAACTTAGCCACCAGAAGAAGGTTGCCCATCACTACCACAGGGAGGAATAAGCACTTGAAGAGTATAAACTACCCCAATGCAGACCAAAGCACACCCAGCGGAGCTCCCCACCACAATCCCATTCCTAGGGATACTGGAGTAAGAGCGAGCAGACCAGCATAGTACAATAATCAGAATATTATTATTATATTATTCTGTAATATTATAATATTACAGAACATTATGTATTATTGTAGCACACAGACACAGCTGGGGAAACATCTGATCTGTAGATTTTGAAAGGGGAAAAGGAAGAACCTGTGGAGTAAGCTGCCTCTGTGAACATTTAGTAAGGGGTGCTGTATACCCCAAAACATATCTGTCTCCAGGCTGGAGAAGCCCTTGTTGAGTAGGAGAATAGTTGGTTTAGGGACATCATCATCCCTTTTATTCTAAATTACCAATATGTACCTTCTGTCTTTACTCCATGGTAATGAAATCTGTGCTTGCTAATAGAGGGTCAAAACCAGATAATGGTCTGAAGTTGTGCTGAATAGTATTATTATTGATTACACAGCCCCGATAGCAACTGTATGTTAAGCTACATCCAGAGTTTCATTCTAAGCATTGAGCTACACACCTGTTTTTTAGGACTCCAGATTGTGGGTTTAATCTGATTTTTTTCAGGGTTAGAAGTATTTGGGTAGTATGTGATTTGTGCTTAATTTTGTGTTGTTCCATTCTGTATTTTAAAATGATATTTGTTTGAGTGTTTTGCTTTGATGTAGAATCACTGGGACGGCTTATTTTTATGCCTATCTATATCTTTGGCTGTGTTCACATTTTAGGTGTGAAAGCGGACATACATGGAGCCTGGCCAGCCATGAGGGTTCTTTTAAATGATTGGTTTCATCTGGTGCTGTTGGAGAGGTTTCATTACGGTTTTTAAAAATATAAGGCTTATGTATGCATGCTCATTAGCCAGACAGGCGCACATCAGGAGTTCCATCCTATCCTGATTGACTGTCAGTGTACTCCACAATTCTGAAAGGATTGGCTGGCCTGAGTCAGTCTCAGTACACATCACAGCATGTCTTCCCCCCCCACCCCCCTTTTCTGCCTGAGAAAATGGGCTGAACTGTCCAGGCTAGACTGAACTTGCTCTTCGATGTTGGGGGCTAGTAGGCAGGGAGGTGTGCGTCAGTACGGACAGTGGCTGTGCATACTAAGGCAAGAAACTGTCACTTGCCTGTATGCACCTGTAAAGTTATGGATACATATATATTCATTTATTTGATATAGTTGGTACTTACACTCTAGGAAGTGTGCTGGACACCTTCTAGCTTGCCTCAAGACAGATGGTGGCTAGAAGGTACCATGGGAAGCTGTGACACTCAACCAGCAAGACATGATTGCAAGTGGGAACAGAAGTAACCAGGGAGAAATAAAAAATATCGGAAAGAACTGTGTAAAGGGAATGGACCCCGCTGCCGCCTTGTGCGCAGCGGGGACAGATTTGTGCACGCCCCATCAGGGGAATAAGGCACAGGTGCGGGGGCGGGAAGCCGCCCAGGACTGCTCCTTAGGAGGGTCCCTTGCATGCTGCAACGGGCGCCGTTGCAGCTTGCAAAGGGACGGAGGCGCGAAAATGCGCAAAGCTGATTGGCTCAGGGGAGCCACGTGGTGTGGGAGGCGCGCGAGCCGCGGCATTCGGCCGCAAGCAGCGCCAGAAGCAGGACGCGTGTCGGGGCCT
>QEPC01012515.1:1303072-1368441 GCA_003113815.1 Sphenodon punctatus
CATCGTAACCAAGCCAAGTACGTGCACTTGAGACCTCGCATCTTCATGAATGTTAGACCCCTTGTCTCTCCCTCTGTTCCCCTTCCTATGTCTCTCCCCCAGCTCCTGTCGCTCAGATTGTAAGCCCTAGGGGCAGGGACCGTGTCTATTTTATTACTTTGTAAAGTGCCATGTATACTGCTGGCGCTATATAAATGTTTGTTAATAATAATAATAATAATAATAAATATAGGGCCAAGAGAGTATCCATGGCTCATGTATCTGGGAAAGATTCTCAGCTCTTGCGGGTTTTCTTTAGAGTATTTTATGGGCAAGAGTGTGTCAGCTATTAGGACCGAAGTGTGTACCAGGATTAGGGACATAGCACAGCAAGAAGACCTTGGCATAGTGGCAGCTTGGAAGGTAGCTCGAAGGCTGGGCATGCTCAAACTGACGTTTGGGCTAGAACCTTATTTAGATATTTTAGTAAGCCCAAAATTGCGCAGATGGTACACACTACTGCGTTTTTAGCTCATACAACCTTAGGCTTTCAACCTTAGCTGTTACGGAGGGCAGGTACAACAAGGCGCCATATCTGTTAAGGTGCTACTCCTGCAGTAAGCAGGAGATAGAAACGATTGAGCATTTTATGTTATGATACCCCTATTATGTTAACCTAAGGTCAGTATGGCTGGTTCCCTTATTAAAGAAACAAACGGACTTAAACTCCGAAGGATGTTATCTATTTTTGCTTAACCTGCACGAAAGGGAAGATTTGCTGGCCATCTCAACTTTTGTATCCTTGGCGGAGAAAAGGAGGAAGATAATTAAAGCTAAGTTAAAGGCTCCTAATTGAAACTTAAACTAGAAAGGATGTTAGGACTAGGGGCAAACTATGTAGTTAGGTTGCCCACGTTCCCACCCTGCGCTTACTCTAATTTTAATTCCAAAACTGCTTATTATTATTGTGTGTTAAGTTGATCTGTTACTATTATTATTATTACCATGGTATGTTTAATCGCAACCTTAGGTGTTGTAGTATGGTTTTTGTCTTGTTTTTGTAGTTTTAACTAGGGTACATCAAAAGCTACACCCATTACTAAAACTAAATTAAAATAATCTTGGTAAGGGTAGGAGGCAAATTGGAGGGGCGAGCATTACCTTGCAACTATAGAGACGACCACCAATTGTACAAATATCTGTAAACCTATTTGCTTGAGCTCCAGCCTGTATACTGGCTATGGGCATGCCTCTCCTTTGGACTGTGTGCAAGAAAGGAGAATAGTTTAGATAGGCCCATTTTAAGGAAATCGACTCTGTGTGGGCTAACTAGCTCCAACTAAGTATTTGTACCAACTACCAACTCTGTATCTTAAAGGGGAGCTAAGGAGTATTAGTGTTGGGTTCTATTTTGTGTCGGTCATCATTTGGCTATATGTTTTAGAACTGTATATTGCTTTACTTTGATGCATTATATATGTACGTATTGACTTTGGCAATAGCGAAAGCTAAGTCGTAATAAACTAAACTAAACCTCAGTACATACAGTCATTGTCCCAAATGTCCCTCAACTTCAAACACGCTGCTTGAAACTACTACCTAGGCAGAAAGTTCCATTAAACTCAATAATGAGGTGCAGGAACTTGCGGGACACTGCTAATTGAAGCCAGTCACTATTTTGTAAAAGTCCCGCAATTTGAGAGGTCTAGCTCTGTGGTGAGACAAACTTTTCACTCCAACAACAACAAAAAAGGTTAGCAATCACACACAACATTAAGAATAAAACAAAACTAGAACATTAACTTAATAAAAACCCTATCGGTATCAACATCCCACATAACCCTAACCACCAAAAGAGGAGGAGGAAAAAAAACCCATACTGCCATTCCAGCCAAAAAATAATTTTTTAAAAAATCTGCTGTTCCTCCATCATAACATGAAAAACATATTGAATATTAAGATCCAACAGCAATTAAAATCCTCAAAAGCACACCAGTAACCCGTATTCCAATTTTACCCACTACACAAAAAATCCACATCATTAAAAAACATAACATACACCACCTAACTATTCCCCAAATAAAAACACAACAACAACAAAAAATCACCAGAAACATGCCACTGTAACTACTAGCCAACCCCATACATATCTTCAAACCAAAATATAAAATCAAGAAAACAAATGAACAAAAAGAACAGATAAAACGTATGAAGCAATAATCAGTTAACATAATAAAAGGCAAAGAGATTGATGGAGTAGATTTAACTCATGGCAAATGACTCTCAGTACATCTATTTAATCATTATTCTGAAATTGTTTCTTTGTTATGTAATGTAATAATAAAGTATACTGAAATTACTCAATCATGCAATGCGAGTAGTTTGCCATGAGTTAATCTACTCCATTGATGTTTTTGCCTTTATATGTTAACTGTTTATTGCTTGTTACGTTTCATCTGTTTTTGTTTGTTTTGGGGTTTGAAGGTATGTATGGGGTTGGCTAGTAGTTTCAGTAGCATGTTTCTGGTGATTTTTTTTGGATATTGTGTTTCTATTTGTGGAATAGGTAGGTGGTGTACATAATATGTTTTTGAACAATGTGGATTTTGTGTAGTGAGTAGAATTGGAATACGGGTTACTGGTGTGCTTTTGTGGATTTTAATTGCTGTTGGATCTTGTTCATGTTGAATATGTTTTTCAAGTTATGATGGAGGAACAAGAGAGTCTATTTTTAAAAAATTTATGGCTGGAGTGGCAGCATGTTTTTTCCCTCTCTTTTTTTTTGTTGGTTGTTCGGGTTATGTTGATGTTGATAGAGTGAAATTGTATTGTTTGTAGTACATTAGTATTAGAAAGTGATTTTTGAGGTGGAGGGCTTAACTGGTCATTTCCATGGTTTGCAGCGTTTCTTTTTTGTTTGTTGTAAGCATGTTAGTAGATGTTGCAGGTAAATGTCGTAGCTTAAGTTTTTTAAACCAACAGGTTTTTTATTAAGTTTATTTATTATTTACATTTCTACCCCACCCTTCTCCAAGGACTCAGGGTGGTGGATAGTTTCCTATCAGGTACAATATAATAATCTAATCTAAATATAATCAAGGTACCAGATAATGGTCTGAAGTTGTGCTGAACAGTATTATTATTATTATTTCTACCCCACTCTTCTCCAAAGACTCAGGGTGGCAGACAGTTTCCTATCAAGTACAATGCACATTACCACAGACGCACATTCTGGTCACTAGTTATGGGCTGTGGGCACTCTCACTTGGCCCAAAACCAAACAGCACTTCTCATGCTGAGTATTCACACAAAAATACACACTTTATTTGATTAGATATTTAGTATGATTTCTCTAAAATGATCTCTCTGAACAATTTTCTCCATGTTCAATATATTCACTGCCTACAACTCTTATTTCAGATCAACCTTTTCTTAGAACAAAGTTAAAAGGTCTGCTAATTTTTCTTCCACAGATATTAAAGCGCATTAAGCCTGGTCAGCGATATGTTCTGAAATTACTATACTAAGCTCTAGATACTGCTTCCAATTTTATTTAAAACAGGTAGTTGCTCAATTGAGCATCACAGAGCCAGGAAGAGAATAAAGGTCTCCTGACTCCCAGCTTGTTGCTTTATCCACATGGTATGTGAAAGTAACACCAGGCCAGAGCAGTTTCCAGAATGTGTTGGTTTTACCTCAACACTGACAAGCAATTATTAATACAGAAGGAAATTATTTTATTTCCAGAGAGCAATGGCTCTTACCCAGGTTTAAACTTGAAGAGGATCCATGCGAAGATAGGGAAGGTGGAGGAGTCTGAGAATGGCCAGGTCCTTGACTGGGAAGAGGCATACCAACAGGTCCAGGAGAAGAGGAAAAGCCAAGGCCATTATAAAAACTGTGTCCAATGGGCGTCAAACTGCTAGATGCCCTCTTATACAGGTCACTGCTCCCTGTAAGGGAGTCTCGGCGAGAGCCACTACCAGTGTTGGAGTTTGCAACTGAAAAGGGAAGAAAAAGAGTAAAATTCAATTATCGATTGTGCCACTTGTGCGGAGTGGAACATTAAACAAATGCGTAATGAGGGCAAAAAATAATCACTGGTGTCCACTTTAACCACTAGGTATAGGGCTACTTTTTCCTTGGATACTAGGAGTGTGGAAAGCCAATAGACAGCCATAGGAGCTCAAATTTGGTCATGTTTAGACACCAACAAACTCAAGTTAACAGAGGTTATGTAAAGTTGTGGCCTGCCATATTATCAGAGACTGCGATTTTTAACTAGTGTTTGACCACAACTTAACTAAATCTTTGTTCACACACAAAAACATCTGAGATACACAGCTGGGATTATCCATAGAGTTCAGTATGCTGAGCAGACAAGATCTGTGCAGAGTTCTGTCTTCAATATTTGTATCACCCCACAAAAGTGTACACAGGCATCATCCTGAGTGTTTCTTTCTTCCCCAAACCCCAAAGAACAGCTAGGACTCCTACCTGCTGTCCCAAAACCTCCCAGCGCAGATCCCAGGGTGGCACCAAGGGAGCTGCTGCTCCCAAAGCCGAGGGAAGTGTTGGCAGGCTGGGCAGAGCCCTGAGAGAAGAGTGAGCTGCTTTGGGAATTGCTACTCAGAGAGTTGTTGCCATAGAATGAGCTGGATGCCAGGTTGTTGTTGGGCTGCTGCTGAGGCTGAGGCTGTGGCTGCTGAGTTCCTAAAGGACGAAATGGTCCATTTGTTGTTCCTGCTAGACCACCAGCTGCCCCGTTGGCTGAAGCTGCAGCTGCTGCAACCGCTACAGAAAAGCAATTTAAGAAAAATAGTCTGAAACAATCTCTTTCAGGGGTTTAGACCGAGCATACTTAACAGTTTTAACTAATCACCACCTCTGGTCAAAAGGCCAGCACAAAACTCATGCACCACCAGCTTCTCACTTCAGCCTGAAGTGATGAACAGGCCTTGTGCTGACAGTACTGTTAGGGAGAATCTCATCCTCAGTAGACCACAAGCCATAGGAGTGCAACACAATTTTACTTGCTTTTTTCTTCTAGGTAACTTCTTGCCCATTTGCTGGTCTCCACTGTTTTAGGAGTAATGCTGGATGAACGATGGCACTGTTTTTAAGTTGAGAAAATCTAGGTTTATTGTACCAATGGAGAAAGTCTTTTCACTACTCTCCAGTAATGGCTGAAGAGATGAAACTTGGATTGTCCCCTCAAAATGTCTCAATGAACCTCAGCCCTCCCCAAAAAAACCAAAACAGAAACCCCAAAAACAAACAAAAAACACACCATAACACAGCAAACACACACAGGATATTAAAGTCCAAAAATGTAAACATTTCAAAGTCAGAAACCTGTTTAAACAAGTATGAAAGAAACCATTTCAAAAGCATCACTGTAGTGGGGGCCTCCAGGGAGTGTTTATAAGATTCTATATAACAGCAGCATAAAAGATCATTTGGCGTATGCTTTTCACACCCTACATTTACTAGTTGGCCAATAACAGAGCAAGCTCTCAGCAAAAATCCCTGTAATGGATCTCAGTGAGGACAAGTGTGCCATCACTGACAGAATGGCTATAGCAGAGTGCATTAACATTTTACTCTTCCACCATTCAAAAAGACACTTTTCAGAGAGGTTTTGATTAACTTGCCTGCTTGTGCTGCTGAGGAACTGATGATAACAGGAGCAGGGGCTACCAGGCGTACAGGAGCCCCCAGGCCATTCCTGGCCCCTGCATTCACCACAAGAGCACCTGTTTGGTCATAGTAAGCCGCAGGAGCTAGTACTGGATAACCTATGAAGCACAGAGGCAAATTAATTTATGCAACTGTCATCAATCAAGGCACTTTTATGACCCCCATTACCACAGTATTGAAGCACTGCACTACTGTTAACTATTTGCCCTTGTAACTCCCCATAGGTACAGAATCCACATTTTACACAGAGAGATTAAGTGACTTGCTCAGTTACAAAGGAAGACAGTAGCGGAGTGAGGAACTGAATTGTTTTTTCTAGAGCTAGATCAAAACTCTAACCAATGGACCATCCTTGCCACTGATATTATCTGATTAACTGTTTTAAAGAGAAAATTGAGTTGATTGATTCAGACTTCATAAAGGAAACAAAGTCAACCACAATGCTGCTTCTCAGAATAATTTTGAATGGAAGTTTAACTTCTAGAACTTAACTCTTTCTTCCAACTCCATCTCTTCCTCCCTTCCCCTCTCGGTTGGTGTTCCACAAGGCTCTGTCACTGGCCCTCTCCTCTATCTACACCGTGTCCCTAGGCAAACTCATTGCCTCCCATGGCTTCCAATATCACTTCTATGCTGAAGACACTCAACTCTCTCTCTCTACTCTCTCTCTCTCTCTTCAAGCTCGTCTCACCAACTGTCTCTCTGACATCTCTACCTGGATGTCTCAACGTCAACTCAAACTCAACATGGCTAAAACTGAACTCCTTATCTTTCCCCCTCATCCTTCCTCTCCCTCTTCCCTGTCGATCCTCATCGACGGGGTTACCATCCTTCCTGTCCCCCAAGCCCACAGCTTAGGCTTCAACTTTGACTCACCCCTTTCTTTTGAACCCTACATCAACTCTGTTGCCAAATTCTGTCGCATATTGCTAAGATGCGCCCTTTTCTCTCTGTCTCCTCTGCCAAAACCGTTGTTCACGCCCTGGTCATCTCTCACCTCGTTTACTGTAATCTCCGTTTCACTGGCCTCCCTCCTTCTCCCCTTTCTCCCCTTATCTCTGTCCAAAACTCTGCTGCCAGGGTCACCCACCTTGCCCGTCGCTTCGACCACGTGCAGCCCCTCCTCTCTTCACTGGCTCCCCCTTCTTGAACGAATCCTGCACAAGCTCCTAGTCTTCACCTATAAAGCTCTTCACAACTATGCTCCTCCCTATCTCTCTGCACTAATTTCCCTCCGTACTCCAGTCCGTGAACTCCGCTCCTCCTCTGTCTCATCTCTCGTCCTCCCATGCCTCCCCTGCTCCTCTAACCACCTTCGTCCCTTCTCCCTAGCTGCCCCCCATGCCTGGAACTCCCTCCCTGCCCACATCCGCCTCAACTCCTCCCTTCATACCTTCAAATCCCTCCTCAAGACACACCTCTTCTGCTCTGCCCTCCCCGACTCCTTGCTCCCCTCACCTAACTCCTGCTGATACCCTCCATTCAGTACAATCTGTTACCTGAGGTCTGTGTACTCATATCCTCACCACACGGACCAGCCAGCCATAATTCTCAATGTAACCAAGCCAAGCATGTACACCTGGGCCCTCGCATCTTCGTGAATGTTACACTCGTTACTCCCTCTGTTCCCCTTCCTTCGTCCGCCCCCCCCCTCCCGCCACACTCAGACTGTAAGCCCTAGGGCAGGAACCATGTCTATTCCATTACTTTGTAAAGCGCCAGGTACATTGCTTGCGCTATATAAATGCTTGCTAATAATAATAAAATAATAACTGTGGTTGGATTAAGTGGTGGGACGTTCTACGAAGAGGACCCTGTGTGTTTACATCACTTTAGAACTCCCTCCCAGTATCATGGACCACTTAAAAATAAAACCAACAAACTAACTTCCATTTGACCACCTGAACAAAATGGCCAAGGGATCTCCCACTCCTGTGTGTGTGGGGGTGGTGGGGGTGGTTGGTCCAAGGCTCTCAATCTGTGCCTTTTAAAAAATTTGGCCCTAAAAAAATTATAACAATGCCAAATTCAAAGCTGTATACAAATTAAGAAAGGTTCAATATCCATTTTATTTTTACTCTTATCAATATAAAGCTTTCTGCAACCAAATTGCATAATGAGGCGACCTAGGATAGCTAGTAAATTCCCAGGTGGAATTCAAGTTGGAAGTTCTTACAAAGCCGACTAAAAGCAAAGCGAAGTTCCTTCATATAAACAATTAACTGCAGTCTTTAGAAGACTATACCAATTATCTATATTCACAGTTTTTTATAAGCAAAAGCTGCTAAGGCATTGAATATTCTGAAAGGTCTGTGGGAACATGGCCTCTGCCTAAGCCTCTGAACAGGAGCTCAAACAACACTTAATCAGGCTGCTGAAGCAGAGAACCACCTCCTTATCTATGCCAACAAAACTGAAAGTTCTAGATCTTAGCAGTTCATGAATTTCATTTCTTAATTATCTTCCACTTCATAGTTGTGGCACACACACTACAACTGTTTGTATCTAGCAAGCAAGATTTTGCACAGAGCTGAATAGCTGACTATCGACTTTCAGTGTCAGCTCCATAATATGGAACCTATACGTGTAACCTATATTCAGTAAGAAGATTACATGGGAATGTGATCAGACTGAACTTCCACAAAGCATATCATCATAGCGCTCAGTCTAAATTCAAACAGCATTGTTTAACAGCAAATAAGGCTGCTCTGGTGCTGTAGAGAATCTGTACCTGGCATCCCAGCTGCCAGTCCTTGTCCAAAAGCAAGAGCAGAGTTTACAGCTGCTGCAGCCACCAGCGGATCCGTCTGCTGTCCCTGTTGGTTCTGGTTTGGGGTCAAAGGGCGCTGACTGCCTCCTCCACGTAGAACCTGAGAGAAGGTGAGAAATCGATTGTTCCCAATTCTGTTTGCCTTGTGAACAAAGAAAGTATAACAAAGGAGACATTTCTACCAAGCCTAGTTAGAAGCAGTTCCCTTGTGCAATGGAAACAGTCATGATAAGGTCATTAGGAACAACAGAGAGAAGAGTGGCAATGTTACATCCTGGCTTACAAAACATTAAAAGGCTTCATGATCACTCAGGAGACCTAACCTTCCAGTGGGTACACCCACATAAATTACCCCAAGAATGTCCACCAGACAGGGGCTGCTTGCCCACGTTGTGTTTTTTCTCGTGAGATTCAATCTCACAAGAAAGCAGCAATTACGTGAGATCATGTGGGATGCATGCCCATGTTAATTTCTCACTGTGTTTTTTCAGTGGGTGGATCAATTGTGAAAAACAACCAATCCTTACCCATGTTCGATCCCTGCAGCCCCCATACCTCCAACAACCCCCCTCCCCCCAAGCCCACTGCACACACCTCATTCAAGTCTAGAAAGCTGTTGGCTGCTGCTGCTGCTTCCAGCTGCTGACACAGCTGGGCCCGCACACTGTTGCACACTTTGTGGCTGGCCAGCCAGGTTTCCCTGGCGGCAGCAGCAGCACCACGTGTCCTGGGTGGCAAGAAGGTGGGCCCTGATTGGAGCCCCAGCATGCTTTTGTGGGGAAGAAGTGACATTGTCTCTGTCTGGAAACAGCTGAAACTGTTGCCTAGAGCCCTTCTGCAAAGTTGCTCCACTAGGCAAGTTTACCAGATAGCTTAATTAACATTAAATTTGAATGCACTGCACAAATTCAAATTTAACGTTAATTTCTACTCACGTGGGCAACAGGGCTGGATTTTCCAGCCCTGCCATCTCTGACTGAACTAACATTAGTTTCTTTGACAAATAAGGAAAGAAGACTGCTTGTCCACGTTATATTGTGTAATGTGAACAAGCAGCTTTAATGGGCCTCATCTGGGAAGTTTTCACCTTCTGTGCAGGAACAGAAGCAAAAAAGTTGTCTCTTACAACACAAAAAAAATTCAAGGTTACCCAGTCCCCCAGAAAAGCCTTGTTATTTAACGTATTTGTTGTACTGATAACACAGCTGCTAGCACAATGCATGGCACTTAAGTTTCCACAGAGACAATAGAACACTGTTTAGTTTCACTCGTAGGATGAGAAAAATGATTTTTATTTTTTAAAATTATAGCCCACATATGGAACACTGACCTCATAATGAGACAATTAAATCATAACAAAAAATCATACATGTCTTTTACCAGAAGTTGCTGTGATTAAAGCACACGAGCCTCTGCTAAGGCAATTGGTGGTCTGGTCAGCTTATAATCAGTTGCTACAGGGTTCACTAGGGAAAGCTTAGACTGAAGTGGCAACACAGGGACCTACACACACCAAGGGCACATTCACACACGGAGGAAGCTGTCAGACTCTACTCCATGTCAGTCTCCCCTGCTCAGGGGTTTGTGGGTGACTGTGCCCTTGCAAGTTCAGCTTGTAGACACATTTTACAATAATGTATCATGGACAAAGCTGTCTTTTGCCATAAAAAAGTAGAGAACTGATGAGTATGCACAATCCTGATGAAAATAGACTCTACATATACTAGAGGGCATGGTACGACAAGTAAACATTTTTACTTGTACACAGATACACCATTCCATTTTGATCTCTCAAGTGTCAGTGTGAAAGGGTCTCTAAACATCATTAAAGTTAAAGGTCTGGCTCAGCTCTGGGTTCTCATTACCGAACAAAGTTCTCAATAAGGGCAAGCGTGTCATCATTGCCAGTCCTTTGTAAGCAATTGGAGCACATGAAAACGGGAGCAAAAATTTAAGCAAACCTTTTAAGAGACTTTCTAACATTAAGTTCCCAGCAGAACATGAGGGGCCTTTCCTCATTGGGAATGCCTATTTACTATGGTCTAATGTTCTGGGAAACAAATATCTTGGTCTTCATAGTATATAAGTGACAGGAAACTCAGCCAATGGGCTGGATGCGGACCTCCTAGAAGTCAGCCTGCAGCCCTCATCAGTCAGTGATTTGGGGAGACAGGATGGTGTACGGCTGGATCTGCAGCCTGAGCCATTGCTGGGGTAGAAGCGCTACAAACAGCAAGCCAAAAGTTGCAAAGAGATGGACACCACTGCCATTGCACCAGAAGGCCTGCAGTCAGCAGAATCTCCTTAATCCTTTTGCCTCCTGGAGCAGTCAGAACATTGGGAGCAACAGCGTGTCAGGCTCATGCTCACCACCAGCTGCAACAACCTTCCTAGGGCATTTTGGCTTGCAAGACTGTGGTAAAGGGGCCCTTAAAGCCCTCTGATTACCTGAGGCTGTCCACCACTGGTATACATAAATGTTTAAGTCTGCAAAGCAGCACACATATTTGGACAAAGCAAAAATCATGTGGTAAGCAGTTTTTAAAAGCGCCTATACACATGGGGAAAGCTCCCTTTACAGCCACTTGAACACATTCCTTATTTATTTACTTTTACATTTTTACCCCGCCCTTCTCCTGAAGACTCAGGGCGGCTCACAATATTAAAATTAAAGAACAAAATATAAAATACAATAATGCATTAAAATCCCTTAAAAACCCATTATCCCACCCACCCCTCTTCACCCCCCTACTCTTAATGCCCAGCCTAAAAAGCAAGTCTGTTAAACTCCATTTCTTTTGAATGCTGAGCGCCTGTATCCCTCCTTTCCCAGTTTTGATGTGCATGCATGTTAATCAATTCAGCCTGCACATGCTGTTGAGAATAACTTTGACAAAGAGTAAAATGTCCTCCTGCTCCAGAATCACTGGAATAACAGATATCATTATCTGAAAAGGCTCTAAGACCATACAGAACATTAGCTTCTGGCTTCAGCAATTTTCAAGCTAACCATCCCCTCGCACCTCCAGTTCCTTATCATTGCCACAGTGGGGACGATAACTTGAATGATTTACCACACCTTGCACAGAACATGTACAAACTAAACAGATGTGTTTAATGTGCACTGTACTCCACAAAGAGACTTACATCCCCCCCATATATGTTCATTTAGACCCCATTACCTGTACAAAGAGTTTAAGTTTCATTAAGGCGATGTCATTTTGCACTCTCAGGCAATGTGTGGAGAGAAAAGAAGCATGAACCACCCCACCCCAGATTTTTGGCAGCAATACAACAGGATTTGCTGGCCCCACTATTGCTCTGTTAGAGCAACTGAACCAACAGCATGAGACCTGCCTGAAGACACAGGAGCCCAGGTGGCAATCCCCGCTGGAGAAGACGACGAGATTACTGGCGTTGCCAAGCTGCTGACCCATCCAAGTACCCTGTCCTCCGTATCTGGTATGGAGTTTCCAGGAGCAGACATAGGGCTCCTGGGACCAAGGTGCCCCTTGCTTTCAATGATCAGCATCCCTGTCTCAAGCCATTGTTAAGGAATTCCATTTGCCATAACATTATCCAAATTACTCTATCTCCTCCTGGAGTTCCACTCTCTAGTTCTGAATGACCTATATTTAGTGTCAGCAAACTTGACTATCTTACTAGTCCACCTATGCCCAGATAGCCAATAAATTATATTGAACACCACCATTTAAGAGTTCATAAATACTTACACAACGTCATGGCCTGTTAAACTCTCAAATATCCTTTGCAGATTTATGCATCCTTTAATACTGCCACATGAGAATGGAAAGGAGAATTGGTTACCTACATTTGGTGAATTCCTTTCTCTCTTACTCTCCTTCTCCTCCTCCGCTGGGTAGCTCTGCTGCTGGCCGATAGGAGGCAGATGATCAGGTTTTTCTTTTGCGCATGCGCTAGGAGCTACCCGGTTCTCGTCAATAATCAAGCCGAGCGCCCCTAGAAAAGTATCTTTAATCCAACAGTAACACCAACTCTGAAAACAGAAAAAAGTGAACTTGGGCCCAACGGGGCCTAACTCAGATGAACCAGAGGAAGAACAAGTAGCAGGCTGGTACAAGAAGAACTGTATGCTGTCTGGCAGGGAGGGTCGGAGGAGGAGGAGAGTAAGAGAGAAAGGAATTCACCAAAGGTAGGTAACCAATTCTCCTTTCTCCTCTTACCTCCTTCTCCTCCTCCGCTGGGATATATCCAAGCAGACCCCTCTCTTACGGGTGGGAGCCGACAGCACTGGAAGAATCCAGTACCGCCTGCAATACCCGCCTGCCGAAAGCTGCTTCCGCTGATTGGAAGGTGTTTATCTTGTAGTGTCGAACGAAGGTGTGCAGGGATGCCCATGTTGCTGCCCTGCAAATCTCCTCATATGAGGCTTGTGCCTTAAAAGCATATGAGGTGGCAGCACTACGGACGGAATGAGCCCAAATCTGCAAAGGGGGAATCCTCCCGCCTGCTTTGTATGCCTCAATGATGGCCTGTTTTACCCATTTGGATAACAAGGTCTTGGAAGCCTTAAGGCCCTGAAGACCCGGGCGGATGTTTACAAAGAGGGACGTGGATTTGCGGAGGGCCCTAGTCCTGGCTAAATAAATTTTTAGAGCCCGCCGAACGTCTAGTTTGTGCCAAGCCCTTTCTTTAGGGTGGACTGGCTTGGGGCAGAAGGAAGGGAGCACCAGCTCTTGTGCCCTGTGGAAATAGGAGTTTACCTTAGGGATAAAGGCTGGGTCCAAACGAAGGGTAACAGAGTCCGTGCGGAAGATACAGAAATTGTCCTCCATGGAGAGTGCGCTCAGCTCAGAGACTCGTCGAGCTGAGGTCACTGCCACCAGGAACACCGTTTTGATAGTCAAAAAGAATAGGGAAACGTGTTTGAGGGGTTCAAATGGTGGTTTTGTTAGCGCCTCTAAGACCAGGTTTAGATTCCAAGATGGTACCCTATGAACTACCGGGGGAGAAAGGAGTCTGGCCGCCCGAATGAATCTTTTAACATGAGGGTGAGTAGAGATGGTCCTATTAGTTGCCGCTCTGAGGACCGAGTCTAGGGCCGCTGCCTGCCTGGCTAAAGTGTTAGCTCTAAGACCCTTATCTAAGTCCTGTTGAAGAAAATCCAAGACTTGGGGAACGTGTGCCTGTCTGGGATCAAGTCCTCTCTGTTTTGACCAGGAGGCGAAGACCCTCCAAGTATTTTGGTAGGCCCTCTTGGTGGCCGGTCTCCGAGAGCTCTGGAGAGTGTCGAGAACCGGATCTGTATATCCACGTTTCTTTAGTGCTGAGCGTTCAATCGCCAGACTGTCAGCTGATATGTCCGGATGTCCGGGCAGAGGATCGGGCCTTGTTGCAGGAGGTCTACTCTCAGCGGGAGTCTTCTGAATTGGCCCTGGCTGAGGTGTATCAGTTCCGAGAACCAGGGTCTCCTGGGCCACCAGGGGGAGATCAGCAACAGAAGAGCCCGTTCCCTGCGGGCTTTGGCGATGGTTCGTGCCAGCAACGGGAACGGTGGAAACGCATATAGTAGACCCTCGGGCCAGGGCTGGTTGAGGGCGTCGGTTGCCTCCGCTTCTACGCACCTTTCCCGTGTCATGAAGCGGGGCAGCTGGGAGTTGGTCTTGGTTGCAAACAGGTCTATGATGGGGAGACCGAACCAATCCACAATGTCCCGGAAGACTGTCTGGTTGAGCATCCATTCGTGGGGGAGTAAGGCTTGACGGCTGAGCCAGTCTGCTGTCGTGTTGTCCTGTCCCCTGATGTGGAGAGCCTTGAGGGACGGAATGTGGTGTTGTGCCCATCTGAAGAGGCGGGTTGCCTCCTGTTGTAGCTGGCGCGACCGGGAGCCTCCCTGATGGTTCACGTAGGCTTTTGCTGTGACGTTGTCGGTGTAGACCAGAAGATGGTAGCTGGTCCCGTCGGGGAAAAGTTGTTGAAGTGCCAGTCGGATGGCTTTCAGCTCCAGGTAGTTGATCTGCTGTTGCGAGTCCTCCTGCGACCATTTCCCTTGTATCGATAGGGTCGACGTGTGGGCTCCCCAGCCCGCTTGACTGGCGTCCGTTGTGATCACGTGTCGTATGGGTTCCGTGAGAGGAACCCCCTTTTGAAACTGCTCTGGACCTAACCACCAGGACATGGAGTGTTTTAGGTGGACCGGAAGGGGCACCCAAGGATTGCGTCCGCCTGTAAGCTCTCGCTGAAAAGGTTTTAGCAGCGTCTGCAAGGGACGTAGGTGGAATCTGCCCCACGTCATCTGGGCCGTGCACGATACCATCAGTCCGAGGAGGGATGCTAGTGACTTGAGCCGCATTCGTGATGAGGCTCTGAGGGTCCGTACCAGCCTCTGGATTCGATTTGACCTGTCCTGAGGAACGAACACGAGATCGTAGCTCGTATCTATGATGGTGCCCAGGTGCTCCAATCTCCTCGTTGGGGTGAGGTGACTTTTTTCCCTGTTGATCAGGAACCCGTGCTGTTCTAGATATGAGATCGTCCTGTTGAGGTCTATTATGGTTTTCTCTGGGGAGTGGGCCCGGATCAGAAGATCGTCTAGATAGGGGTGGACATGAATGCCCTCCATCCTGAGGTTCGCCATCAGTGGTATTAGAACTTTGGTGAAGGTCCGGGGAGCGGATGATAGGCCGAAAGGAAGAGTCCTGAACTGCCAATGGAGGTTGTTGTAGTTGAAGCGTAGCCACTTCCGGTGAGGTTCTCGGATAGGGACGTGGAGGTATGCATCCTGTAGGTCCAGAGATACCATCCAGTCGTTTTTCTGTATGTGGTGGCAAATGGAGTTCACGGTTTCCATCTTGAACCTCTTTTTTGTTACGTGTCGATTCAGGGTCTTTAAGTCCAGGACTGCCCTCCATTTGCCTGTCTTTTTTGCCACCAGAAAGAGAATGGAGTAGAGCCCTGAACGATGTTGAGACTTTGGTACTCTCTCTATGGCCCTGGCGTCGAGGAGTCTCATGATCTCGGAGGTCATGGCACGGTGTTTTCTTGCGTCTCGAGATCGTGGTGAGATCAGGAACCTGTGTGTAGGTGGGCTGTCGAGCTCTATGGAGTATCCGTGTGTTACACAGGATAGGACCCAGGTGTCCGTGATCGAGCGTGCCCACACGTCGTGGAAACGCTGGATCCTGCCTCCAACCCGGCAGTCGTAATAGTCATGAGTCTTGTCTGGGTTGATGTGCAGGTGGGCCCCTGGACCTGCGTCGATCGTATCTTCCTGGTCGGAAACCTCTGTTTCGGAAGGAGAAGTTGTAACCTCTCTGAGCGGGAGGCTGGGATTTTCTGGAAAGGGCTGAGAAGCCCCTAAAGCGAAAGGAATGTCCTCGAAAGAAGCCCCTTCTTGTAGATAGTTGTTGGAGGGTTTTCGTTTTGTCTTTGCTCGAAGCCTCCTCTAGCACTTTCTCCAGGCCCACGCCAAATAACTTTGATCCTTTGTATGGAGAAGCCGTGAGTAGATTCTTTGCGGTGACATCCCCATCCCAGGATCGTAGCCATACCCTACGTCTGGCTGCAATGTTGTTGGCTACTGATCTAGCTGACCAGGTTAAATTATCCTTGGTTGCGTCAGCTAGGAAGGCGGCTGCCATGCAAACTCTAGAATTCAACCTCTGGTATTTGCTCTCTGAAATTTCTGGGTCTTGCATCTCCTGGAGCCAAGCAAGCATGGCTCTAGCTATATAAGAGGATGCTATTCCTACCCTTAGGGCCACTGAGGTTGCCTCCGAGGCTTTTTTAAGAGCCGCGTCAATTGCCCTGTCTGTACTATCTCTAGGATGGCAGTCCCCTTCAGTGGGGAATACAGTGTGTCTGGCCAGGGAAGCTGCTCCCGCATCCACCTTAGGTGGACGAAACATAGGGCCCTTTCTCCTAGAGAAGGAGTATAAGGTATCCTGGACCTTGTTCGTTTTGAAACTCTTATCTGGGGATTTCCACTCCTGAAGGACAAGTTTCTCGAAAGCCTTGTCCAAAGGGAGTCCCTGGTCCCTACCATGGACTGAGGGGATGTACTGGCGGGTCTCTTCCTCCTGAGAGTCGGAGGAATCCCGGTTGGAGGATTTTTCCTGTAATTGTAATGTCTTAATGGCCTGAGCCACCAGCTCAGCTCGAAAACTGAGTAGGGAAGTGTCTCTGGCTTTCCTTGGGTCAGGAGCCAGGTCCATTCAGCTGCAGTCTGATTTATACCAGTGCTTTGTTCACCAGGTTCACTTTCTGCAGAGGAGGTTAACAAAGCTGAGGACCCAGCGCCACCTGGTGGACGTTTGGATTTTTTGCTGGGAGCTCCAGAGGTCCCTGCTTTAGGTTTCGGTTTAGATTTAGAGCTGGAATTCTCTCTCTCTTACCCTTAGGTTTCGTTAGTTTGCTTAAGGCAGTCAGGCCCTCTCCCATGGATTTTTCCAGGAAGGTGAGGCGTGCCTGGGTGTCCCGTTCCTGAGCTGGGGCATCAGAGGGGGGGAGGTCCCCGAGGGGGCTGAGCCTGGCTCATGAGTAGCCCTTGATTGGGGTAAGGGCTCCTTTATCAGGGGGGCAGCGTGGCTGTCCCTGATTTAAGAGGGCTGAGAGGAGTAGGGACAGAGCCCAGCAGGGCTGTCTCCGCCCTATATAGGCTCCGAGTGTTTTTTGTTACAGCCCTGAGAGTGCGTTCAAGGGACAGAGAGCAGGCGGGCTGCCTCCGCCCTGTAGCACGGGGAAAAATCCTCTTAGCCGGGGGAAGCTCAGAGGCCCAGCGGCGCTGTCCCCGAGTCCCTGCTGGTTTTTTTGTGTTTTTTTAAAAAGCTTGTTTGTTTATTGTAGCCTCCAAACGCGGAGAAACAAGCTCAGGAATCAAATTACAGCCCGGCTGAAGCTCGCAGGCGCGGCCGGGCCGTCCCGGAGCAAGTAAATAAAAAGGGGAGGATAGAGTGGGAAGTGGGATAGGATCACCGCCGCCGCATAAATACCCCGAGGGGTTAGATAGGGAAAACCCCTTCCCCCACAACTACTGACTGTTTGTTGTTTTTTCTTCAGGGAGCTGCGCTGGAAGCGTCCTACCGGCCGGGAGGCAGATGAACAGACTGGAGAACCGGGTAGCTCCTAGCGCATGCGCAAAAGAAAAACCTGATCATCTGCCTCCTATCGGCCAGCAGCAGAGCTACCCAGCAGAGGAGGAGAAGGAGGTAAGAGGAGAATGGAGCAAAGTTAAGTCTAAGGTACGCTTAGAATTTAAGACTGTGATGCAAAGCAAATAAGTCACAAGGGAGATCAAATCTAAAGGCAAGCAAGTAGTTTCTAGTGTGATCTTCATTTATTATAAATTACTTTAATTATTTGGATTACTAAACAATCTAATAATAATCGCCACCAAGACAATGTCCCCACAGTGCTAGGTGCTGTACAGGAGGAAACTGTCCCTGCTGTAAAGATCTAATGGTCTATAAACCAGCACTAGAATCACAGAACCTTAAACACCCTGCTCAGTGCAAGAAATCCACAGCTACAGCATCCCTGACAGATGGCCATTTAGCCTCCGTTTGAAAACCTTCAGGGAAGGAGAGTCTACCACCACCCTAGGCAATATGTTCCACTGTCAAACAGCTCTTACCGTTAGGAAGTTCTTCCTAATGTTTAGCCAAAATCTGCTTTCTTGTAATTTGAGTCCATTGGTTCTAGTCCTGCCCTCAGGAGCAAAGAGAACAAGTCTGCTCCATCTTCTTTGCAACAGTCCTTCAGATATTTGAAGATGGCTATCATTGTCTCCCCTTAATCTCCACTTCTCCAGGCTAAACATACCCAGCTCCTTCAACTTTTTCTCATAGGACTTGATTTCCAGACCCCGACCATCTTTGCTGCTCTCCTCTGAACCTGATTCAATTTGTCAATGTTGGCCTTAAAATGCAGTGCCCAGAACTGGACACAGTACTCCAGATGATGTCTGACCAGTGCAGAATAGAGTGGAACTATTACTTCTCGTGACCTGGACACTGTGCTTCTGTTAATGCAGCCCAAGATCACATCAGTCTTTTTAGCAGTTGCAACATACTGCTGACTCATGTTCAGGTTGTGATCAACTACAACCCCAAGGGTCTTTTCACATATATTGCTGCCAAGTCAGGTATCACCCATCCTATACTTGTGCATTTGATTTTTCTTACCTAAATGCAGAACTTTACATTTATCTCTGTTGAATTTCATTTTGTTAGTTTTGACCCAGCTTTCTATCCTGTCAAGATCAATTTGAATCTTGTTTCGGTCTTCTAAGGTGTTAGCTATCCCTCCCAGTTTTGTTTCATCTGCAGATTTAATAAACATCCCCGCTACTCCTTCATCCAAGTCATTAATAAAGACGTTGAACAGTACAGGGCCCAGGACCAGACCTTGAGGCACCCCACTCAATACTTCCCTCCAGACTGATGGGGAGCCATTTATGAGCACTCGGAGTACAGGTCCTTCAACCAGTTATAAATCCATCTAACAGTAGTATCATCTAGCCCATATTTAGCCAGCTTCTCAAGAAGGATATCATGGGGGACATCTTCAAATGCTGTCAAAAACTACTACTATTCCTTATCATTTCTATAGCACTACTAGGTGTACGTAGCGCTTTACAGCCACAGATTTTCCAAGATAGGTCCCTGCCCACTGTGCTTACAATTTAAGATAGACATGGGTGAGGGGAACACAGGAACAGACTATGAATGTTCCCATTTTACAGGAGAAATGGGTCCTGAGGTTGACAAGTTGTGACTTGCCCAAGGCCACCCAGTGAGTTCATGGCTAGGGTGGGCTTCCCAGGTCCAGCACCACACCGGTTCAATAAACCTGGTCATAAAGAGCACATTACAGCCCATTAAAATTAGCCCCATGCTGTACTTAGGATCCTATATTGTCAGCATGGACCTGCCTCCCTGTAAGATTTCTTGTAAATGAATTTACACAATACTACTGCCAACTGAAAATGAAGAGGGAGGTGGCAGGGCAAGCCAAGAGAAGTAACAGTTTAAAGCCTCTTGGCAGTGACATCACAGAAGTCAGTCTGTAAGTTGTTATTAACTACAGAGAGAAATACCAGAACTCTGACCCACACCTAACAAAGGGGTAGGAAGCAAAAGACTTGCCAGAAATCTAAGCACATTAGCAATGCAGAGCAAGGCCCTATTCTCTACTTGATGACATTTCTCTTGGACATTTTTCTGTCTGTAATGTGTATCTTCTGAAAAAGCACATTGGGTCAGTTACGAGATTTCAGTTACTATCCTAACCCTATTCATCTGGTGGATAAAAAGAAATCAGAAATGGCTTTTCCGCATAAACAGCACTGATAGAAAGGATAGCAGTCATGTTGCTGAAGACTGGGAAGAGTTAAGAGATTAGCCACAGCCCCAATAGATACTGTGTTAGCTCTAGAGACTAGCGGTGGCCAGACTGTACACCTTAGCTTAGTCGCTTTATGTAGGTTCAGCACAGGGCAAGTAAAATCAACAGGAGAGGAAAGCACTCACCATTGCTGCAAAAGCTTTTTCCCCCAGGGGGTGGAGAAATAAGCCAAGAACTCTGGTTCCCACTATAGTATCAATACTACCCATCAAATGATGCTGTAAGACTGACAAGGCAGCCTACTTCCTCTACCTCACAAACAACAGTGTGAATAAACCGTTTTGGTTGAGCAAACACTGAAGTAACAACTACATCTACACAAAATGTTTGTCCCAGCCTGTCAAATAGCACATGCCTTAAGGGTTCAATACATGTTGGGAATATCCAACAGTGTGATGAAATTGTCCCTGGAACCCACTGCTTCCAGTAGACTGCAACAGCTACAGCCGTGAAAAGGAAAATTGGGCACTTACCTCCTGAATTTTCCTTCTACTGGGGGTCCTCCTGGATGGCCAGCTAGCACAGTAGGGTAGATCCCGCCATCAACCAGTAGGAGGCAGACATGACGATTTTTACACACAGCGCTCCAGGGATCTCCATCTCCCCAGTATATTCCAGCCTTCTAGTCCTTTGATAACATCTACTAAAGAGAAATTTGGAAAAAACTAACCAGATTAACTGTGAACTCCGGAAAAACACTGAAGAATTCCTTCCCTGGAAAACTCCTTTTTAAAAAATAAATTAAAAAAAAATACAAACATGGTCAGTCTAGACATCCGTCAACTTTGCCCTAGAGCTGACTCTTGAAAAATAAGTCTCAACTTCCTGCCCCCCAGAATTCCTCTTCATTCCGGGTGGGTCTGGCCGTCCAGGAGGACCCCCAGTAGAAGGAAAATTCAGGAGGTAAGTGCCCAATTTTCCTTTCTCCCTGGGGGTCCTCCTGGACGGCCAGCTAGCACAGTAGGGACTTTCCCAAGCGGTGTCCCCAATATTAGTCTATTATATCTGAAAGAAGGGAGGGTTTAAAATGAAAAGGCCTCAAGCTGGTTCACCTGCCACTTACAGCACTGCTTGTAAGACCCTTCTCCCAAAGGCTGCTTCAGCCAATTCGTGTAATGGAATTTTGTAGTGCCTTGTGAAGGAATGTATCGAAGCCCACGATGCTGCCCTACAAATTTCCCCGTATGAGGCCGCATTTCTAAAGGCCTAAGTAGTTGCCACCCCTCTTAAGGAGTGGGCAAAGATTCCCTCTGGAGGGACTCTCCCACGGGCTCGATATGCTTCTTTTATGCATAGAGTTATCCAACGAGCTATTACTGCTTTTGACGCTTTTTTCCCTTTGTTGTGCACTGCTGACTTTCTGAATCGTGCTGTGCGGTCTAAGTAAACTTTTAGGGCCCTGGTGACATCCAATGTGTGCCATACCTTCTCCTGAGGGTGAGAAGGATTTGGGCAAAAAGATGGTAGAATGATCTCTTGGTCCCTATGAAAAATGGAATTTACCTTGGGAAGAAAAGCCGGATCAAGTCTGAGCGTTACGGATGACTCTGAACGAGCAGAGATTTTGTTCTATGGAAAGGGCCCCCAGCTCCGAGATTCTTTGGGCTGATGTAATACCTACCAGGAAACCCATTTTTAGAGATAGGTAGTACAGAGATACCTCCTCCAGAGGCTCGAAAGGGGTGTTAGTTAAAGCCTTTAGGAGGCGGTTTAAATTCCATGTGGGGAAGCGATGACTCACACGAGGGGAAAGGACCATGGCTGCTCTAAGGAAACGAACTATGTGAGCATGACTAGAGATTCTTTTACCCCTAACCATGCATAGCACGCTTCCTATGGCTGCAACTTGTCTCTGCAAGGTGTTGGGTTTTAAGCCCCTGTTCAAACCAGCATGTAAGAAATCCAGAATCACTTTAACTGAGGCCTTGCCTGGTCTCTCTCCCTTTTCCTGGCACCACCCCGCAAAACAAGCCCATGTGCTTTGGTAAATGCACTTAGTTTCCGGACATCTAGACTAGAGCATGGTCTGCAGGACCTGCTGAGAATAGTCTAATTTCCTAAGGGCCTCCCTCTCAATCTCCAAGCCGTTAGTTTGAGGGCTAACGGATCCTTGTGAAGAATTGGCCCCTGTGACAGAATGTCCTGTCTGAATGAGAGTCTGAGCGGAGGTTCCAGTGTCATATCTAGGAGATCTGCGAACCACGGTCGCCGGGGCCAGTAGGGAGTCACTAATATGAGCTCTGCTCCTTCCCTCCTGGCCTTCGCCACTGTTCTGTGGATCAGGGGAAATGGGGGGAAAGCATATAGTAGGCCTTGTGGCCATGTCCGGTTCAGGGCATCGAACTCTTCTGCTTGGGGTTCTGGGAACCTGGTTATGAATCTTTTTGTCTTTGTGTTGGTTGGTGATGCGAAGAGGTCTAGCTCTGGATTTCCGAATGCTTCGACTATGGAGTTGAAACTCGTTGGATGGAGTGACCACTCCCCCGGGTCCAGAGTTTCCCAGCTCAACCAGTCGGCTTGTGTATTATTGACTCCTGGTATGTGGACTGCCCTGATGGATTTTAGATTGGCTTCTGTCCATCGGATCAGGATCGATGCCTGTTGATGTAGTGCTTCCGACCGTGAACCCCCGTGGTGGTTTATGTATGCTTTTGCCACCGTGTTGTCTGTATAAATGACCACGTGCTTTCCTCGAATCAAAGTGGCGAGTTCCCGAAGGGCTAGGTATGCTGCTCTCAACTCCAGCCAGTTTATGTGGTGTCTTTTCTCCCAAGCTAACCACTTGCCCTGTACAACTCTGCCCTGTGCGTGCGCTCCCCATCCGCGGAGGCTGCATCTGTGGTTATTGGTACTCTGTCTGGATCCGTCAGAGGGATCCCTGCTCTGAGTCTCCCCTTCTGGGTCCACCAGTGAAAAGATCTTTTGACAGCCTCTGGTACCGTTAACCAAGGGTTCTCCCCTCGTGTGAGACGGTCCTGCCAAGGTCGCAGAAATTGTTGTAGAGGCCTGGTATGGAATCTGGCCCATTGTATAATTGCCATGCAGGATATCATACTGCCTAGGAGTCTGGTGAGTTCCTTCAGTCTCGATCTGCGATTCCTGTATACCTGATCGATTATGCAGAGCAGGCCCTGGCGTCTCTGTTGGTTGAGGGAGAGCTCATATTTTTGGGTGTTTATGATCACTTCCAGGTGCTCGAGGGACTGGGATGGGTTTAGCTGGCTTTTCTTGAAGTTTGTTATGAACCCGTGTTTCTGAAGATATTGGATGACCTTGGAGGTGTCCCTTATCACTTGGTCGTATGACGGTGACCGCACGAGGATGTCGTCCAGGTAGGAGTGGATTGTAACGTTTCATCTTGAATTTTCTCGCTCTGATGAACTTGTTTAGACGCTTCAGGTCGAGTACCACCCTCCATTCGTCCGATTTCTTCGGTACCAGGAACAGGATTGAGTATAACACCCTGAACCCTGTTCATGTGGCGGTACTCTCATGATAGCTCCGATGGTTAGGAGTCTTTTGATTTCCGTAGACATTGTGAGGTGTTTTTGTAGATTTTGAAATCTTGGTGAGGCAGTAAAAAAGCTTTGAGGGTATTGGTCGAATTCTATTGAATATCCCCTCTGGACCGTTTGTATGACCCAGGAGTCTGGGGTGTTTTCCATCCATGTTTTTGAGAACTCCTGGAGTCTGCCCCCTAGCTTGAATTGGTCCTGTGATTGTACTTGATAGTCATGCCTCAGGCTTGCTACGTCCCTGTCCTTGGTGTTGCTTGGTTCTGGGGCCCGATCCCTTCTGCTTATTCCATGTTGGTCTGTACCTGTTCTGGTGACCTCTGTTTGGGAAGAATGGGAGTCTAGAATGTTTGTCGTGAACTGTAGGGACGAAAAAATTTCTTTACGATGCCTACGTTTTGCAAAATCTGTTTTTTTGACTTGTCAGCGGCATCTATGAGCACCTTATCAAGGCATACTCCAAAGAGTTTCGCCCCCTGAAATGGGCCCCCCACCAGGGTGTTCTTAGCTGTGGGGGTCCCCTTTCCATGAGCGGAGCCAGAGGCGATGACGCGCTGCTACACTGGAGGCCATCGCTCTTGCCGCCCATCGCAGCATGTCTGTGGAGGAACCCGCGACGAACGTGTAGGCTAGTTGTAGTCTAGTCGATAAGATTCTTGTCATTTTCATTGACACTTTTGGGTCTCTGGCCCTTTGATCCAGGTCATGAGTGCCCTAGAAAAATAAGACGTCAGAGTTGCCATTTTGATGACTGCTGCTACCTCCTCAAAAGTTTCTTCTGAGGTTGCATTCTATCCCTTTATCTGTGGGATCTCGGGGAAAACATTCTCCCTCCGTAGGGAACACCAAGTTTCTTGCCAACGAGGCGGCTGCCGCATCTACCTTTGGTATGGCCAGGAGCGCCTCCTTGTGTTTTGATAGGGAGTATAGGGAATGCTGTATTTTGTTCATTTTGAACAGTTTATTAGGCTGTTGCCATTCCCTCTTTATGATTTTTTCGTATGCTTTGTCAAGCACCATCTCCCTGTCCTTGGCTCTTGCTCTAGGAATGTACTCCCTTGCTCCCTCTTCCTCTCCTGAGGAGTCCGAGGATGCATGCTTCTCTTTTTTTTGTTTGTAGGTGCAATGCTCTGATCACCTGTTCGAAAATCTGGTCCCTATATTTTATGGGGAATTGTCTGTCGGGGTCAGCTGAGGCCTCAATTTCTTTCTCCACCAATTCCCCCTCTTCTGGGGAAGAGGGCTCTGTCGCATCTCCTGATTCCAGCTGCCCATTCCCCTCTAACGACTCTTGGGCGTCCTCCTCCTCCCCTTCCATATCTGGGGGGGGGGCGGATCTCCCCGTTTCTTCTCTGGGGCTGTTTTCTCTTAGCGTGCCTCCCTTCATCAGAAGAAGAGGCTGACATGACCTCTTCTGAATTTTCCTCATTCGAGGTTGGGGAGCCCAGGGGTCCCGTGGCCCAGCGTGGTCGTTTTGGTTTAAGGTTCTTCCCCTTCCCTGTCCCCTTTGAGTATCCCTTATATGCAGTCCCTGCCTGTCTCTGAGGGGATCGTTTACGTTGCAGCTCCGCCAGAATCTGCTTCAGGACCTCCATGTGTGGATCCTGTGGTGGGGGGAGGATGGGGCGAGCGGGGCTTACTGTACTCTCCTCCGCTGTTTCTGCTGCCACCGCTGCCGCATCCACTGCTGGTGTCGTCCTTTTCTTGGAGGACATGGCTGCCTGCCGGGGGGGTGTCCCAATTCACTTTGGGCCTACCACCGAGGACCATTACTGGGAGGAAAGAATCGGCATCCTTCTCCTCCACTGGCGGGTAAATTGTGGGCATGTCCGGCTTTTCGTGCGCTCTCTCTTTTCGCGCATGCGCAGAAGCATGTCCCTTCTGGGGAGGAGGGGAAGGGAGGGAGTCGCAGTTCGCCTCTGTCCCCCCCCGCTGGTTTCGTGGCTGTCTGCCGGCAAACAGCCACTCACACGCTCCCCGGGGCGATTAATGGCCCCTCCGACACTCCGGGGGGTCGGGGGGAGGAGGCAATGCGGGACGGCCCGCCCCTGTGTGAGCCGGGGCCCCCCTTTGGACTCCCCCGGTGTCCTGTTTAGTGCTGGTCGGGGTGGTGGATGGGCGCCCCCTTCCCCTTCGCCCCTTAGTCGTTCTCCTCTCCTGGGGCGCCACTCCCCTTACCTGATATTCCCCCCCCTCCTTCAAAGGAGGGAGTCCAGTGGATGCAGCCACTCCGGGTTCAGCTTCACCAGGCTCCAAGCTGCAGCAGAGGCTGTATATGCTTCGGCTGCAAGCGGGTCGGGGGATCCCGAAACCAGTAGGACCCCCCTTGGCTAAGGCGATACCCCGCTCTTCGGGGCCCCCCTGCCCGTGGGAAAAGGGGGGTTCCCGGTACCACTATCCCTACCCCCTCGTCAGGAGGGGGAGGTGAACGGGGGGGGGGGAATTCCTCCTCCCCTGGCACCTGGAGGTCTAATTGAAATATTCTTTTGCTGCCCTTGATTCTTCTATCCATAAGGAGGCAGCTTGCCTGCTTCCTGCCAGTTTGAAGGCAGACAAACAACTGGGGAGATGGAGATCCTTGGAGCGCTGTGTGCAAAAATTGTCATGTCTGCCTCCTACTGGTTGATGGCGGGATCTACCCTACTGTGCTAGCTGGCTGTCCAGGAGGACCCCCAGGGAGAACTGCAGTTTCACAGCTGCATAGCAATGACATGAAAGGGCTTCGTTATATATTTATGTTCCATACTGATAGGAATGCCCTATCAAACCAGATCTGCCAAGTTCTTCAAGTCTTATTTGTCTTTCTAGTGCAGAATGCATGCTCTTGAAGACTATCTTGCTTAGAATGGAAGACAAATGCATTTCCCTCCAAGCACAGATGAAGTGCTGCAAGTCAAAGAGAGGTAACACCTATAGCCTGCTGTTTTGTTAGCTATAGCATCCAATGTGAGTTTAACAGAATAACTGACAAAGCAAGCAGTTTTTCTCCTATTAGCCATGGCTGGTCTGGTTTTGGTAGTGATCAGTTCTGCACCAAGGGGACCAGTGAGGACTTATCTGCCCATAAGACACCTTAAATAAAATTCCACACTACTAACTTCTGGTAATTCTTTCCCACCTCCCCACCCCCTTTAGGAAACTACAGTCTTTTCCCCACACCATTGAATCATAGAATTGGAAGGTATCTTGAAGTTCATCTAGTCCAACCCCATGCTTGGATGCAGAACTACACCTACAACATTCCTGACAAATGGTGATCTAGCTTTTAAAAACAAACGAACAAACAAAAACCCCAAACCCCTCTGGCAATGGAGAGCCTACCTAGGAGTGTAAACATTTCCATTTAGAGTTTCCTTAGAAAAAGCAGCATGTCTGTTTTTCCTACTAGTAAAGCAAAAACACACAAGGAGCAGCATGTCTGTTTCTTCTACCAAAGTATTGTTTTGGTCCTTTCTATGTAAAGTATCTCCATAAAAAGAAACTGTGTCTATTAATAATGCGGTTCAGCAAAAGAAATGGATAACAGGCCTAGGAGTAAAAGAATAGATAAAGAATGGAGTAAAAAGGTATAACACAAAGAATGATAGTAGGGAAGAAAAGCAGGCCTTGAAGTAGGAATGTAAGCAGGAACATTGTCTCCTGCTTAGCAGTACTATCTCGGTAAACCCATGAACACAAAGCTGGTCCAGGACAAATTCTGCTGAATTGAAGAAGGTATGTCAAGATGGTGGACCGCTATACTTCAGACAATGAAAATATTTTCCCAAATAGTTTGTTAGAAGCACTATGAAGTACTCTGCTGATGTAGGGGGATACTGTTGTATAAAAGACCATAAAGGGCAGTGCTCTGGGTTGTTCACTTTCGGTTGACTCCCAACAGCCATGTTGAAGCTCCCCTTCTGCAAGAGATTTTGTATATTTTTTTCTTTCAATGGCCATATACTCTTACTTTCTTACTAAACACTTTGTATTTCTTTGTATCTTTATACTTCTATATTTTGTAAGAAATAGATTGAAATACAGATTTTGTTTCATTATAAGATGTTAAGTTACTTTTAGCGTAAGTTGGTATTAGGAAGCAAGTATCTCTTTTAGTATAGCTTCTTAGTGAAAACAACTTAAGTCAAAGATCCTGCTTTTAGGCCCACTTTCCCCAGGGCCAAATTTCTACACTAGGCAACCTGTTCCACTGCCAAACAGCTTTGTTAGGAAGTTTTCCCTGGAATCTAACAAAAATCTACCATCTGTAACGTGAGCCCATTATTTCTAGTTCTGCCCTCTGTAGCAATGAAGAACAGTTCCATGTCATCCTCTTTGTGGCAGCCCTTAGATATTTGAAGACTGCAATTATGTCTTCTCTTAATTTTTTCTTCATTACGCTAACCATGCCCAGTTCCTTCAACCGCTCTTTGTAAGACTTGTTTTCCATGCTATTATCTTTGTTGCCCTCCTCTGAATCCACACACTATCAATGATCCTCTTAAAATGAGGCACCAAAAACTGGACAAAACACATCAGGAGAGGTCTAGCCAGTGCTGAATAAAGTGGAATTATTGTAGGGGCACGGCTGTGGCCCTATAGTTAAGGCGATAGCAAACCCTCATTGAACAATGCCTATGCTGTTCAATGGGAGTCAGTAGAGCAAAAACATCCGGTTGGCGACCATTCTAGCTTTCCTCCAGCAACACATGTTCTGTGATTACAAACAATGAAGGGGAGTCCAGGGGCAGGGTGTGTGTGTGTGTGTGTCCCCATTTCTCACCTGCCTCTGCCTGCTAGTAGTGGTGCTGCTGCTGCTGTTGCAGCAGCAGCAGCAGCACCACCACCACCACCGATCGGACCAGGAAATAAAGCTGTTGCTCCTCTAAATAAAAAGCACTCTCCCCCTCAGAAATGACAGTCACTTCTAACCATTTCTAGGAATATAAAAAAATTCCATGCGGGGCTGGAAGGGTGGGTGTTGTGAGAATGTTCAAAGCCATCTTGTAAGAACCTTCTTTACAAGGCAGCAACCTTCTGTTCTTCTTCGAGTGGCTCCTCACAGGCTGTTTTTACTTGACTTTGCTGGGTGGTGGGTCTGAGTGCGCTGGTACATGGGCAGGGCGTGCACATGGCTGCACACGCATCCCCACTCACCCCCCACTCATTTGCACCCACGAAGCAACTGCCGTTTCCCCCGGTTGCTCCATGCGTGGGGACGAGATGGGGTGGGGAGTGGGGATGTGTGTTAGGCGGGCACACGCACATACCCCCCCTCATTGCGGGTACGCACTCTGCATCGTTCCCACAGGACTCCCCACAACCATGAACACACAGAAATCTGCGTGCTTATGGGTGGGAGAGGCCCGTGTAAAAAGGGCCACATTCTCACAGCTGTCTTACTTATACTATCTTAGTTAGGAATTTAGGACGTAAAACAATATCTATTCTATCTTGAAAAATCTGCATATATGGTTCTGAGATTATTATGGCTGCTATTTCATTAACTCTTCTTAATGAAGTTATTGCTAACAGGAATACTGTCTTTAAATCCCCACCCCATAACCAGTTCATTTGCGTCCCCCATATAATCAATTCACGCTGCCCCAGGGGCGCAAATTAACTGGTTATGGGTGGGAGACAGCGTTAATTGACTATATGGGGGTGGGGCGCAAATGAACTGGCTATGGGGTGGGGGTATCATGAATTGATTATGGGGGCACAACTGAACTGGTTATGTATATGTCTCTTTTCATGGCATAATGTGCTTAATAGGCTGGCTGCATTTTGGGTGCCTTGTGTGTTTGATAGTAGCACCCCCAGGTCTGCTGAGTCAGGTGGCACCCACAGGCCTGCCAGCGGAACACAAAGAGGGGGCCCATCTTGACTTCTTGGCCAGGGGCCCATTGCACTCTAGCTATGCCCCTGGGTCTAGTGTGCATGACTGGTCAATTTGAATAAGTGTGTGAGGTGAGAGCATGTGTGTGTAGTGTGCATGGATGAGCGTGTATGAGAGATCAATTTAAATGAATGTGTGTGTGAGAGGTGAGAGTGTGTGTGTGAATGTGTGAGACCTCTTTTACATGAGATGCACCCATGCAGTGGCATGGGTGGGTACATCTCATATGAAAGCAGTCACTTGTGTGCTCCTGTGTAACACACACCCTCCACCCATCACCCCTGCACAAAGAAACCTGCAAAAAACAGGTTGCTCCATTTGGGGGGGATGTGCAGGGATGGGTGAGCATCTGTGTGCACCTGCAGTGTTCTTCTGTCTGGGGCCAGCTTATGCGATAACAAAACTATTAAGTTTAAAGAGAAGGGCAAATTACCTAGAAAAAAACCTTCGGTTTAAGAAGCTTGTTAAGGCGGCATTACAAATTATGCTCAAACGTTAAAATGACAGTAAATTGCATGTTATGGCAACTTTATTAAATATCGACCAATCTACAGGTTTTCTTTTCTTATTAATTAAAAAAATTATGACAACTGAAATTAAACTGTATACATTCCTCATCACGTATAATTATTGTTCATACAACACATATGCAGCTTAATTTCAGTTGTCAAGTTTTTTTAATTAATAAGAAAAGAAAACCTGTAGATTGGTCGATATTTAATAAAGTTGCCATAACATGCAATTTACTGTCATTTTAACGTTTGAGCAACTTTAATAAAATGAAATCCAATCAAGATAAATGTAATTTAAGGCCAGATATCCAAGCTATCAAGATTTTTTTGAATTCTATCTTCTGAAGTGGTAGCTACCCCTCAGAGTTTTGTGTCATCTGCAAACTTTATATGTATTCCCTCTACTCCTCTATCCAAGTCACTAATAAAGAGAACACCACTGGACCCAGGACAAAGCACTGTGGGACCCCACTCAATACCTCCCTTCAGCCTGATGATGAGCCGTTAAGGATTACTCTGAGTACAGTACTCAACAAGCTGTGCATCCACCTTGTGGTGTCTTCCAACTGACACTGTGCAAACCTGCTAATGAGGATCTCATGTGGAACATCTGTCAAATGCTTTGCTGAAATCAAGATATACTATGTCCACAGCATTCCCCTCATTCGCTAAACTAGTTACTCTATCAAAGAAAGACAAAATTAGTCTTACATGACTTGTTCCTGACAAATCCATGCTGGCTGGGAGCAATCACTGCATTGTCATCAAGGTGTTTACAGATTTTATAATCTGTTCTAGTATCTTCCTAGGTAATGAAATCAGACTAATCCGTCTATAATTTCTTGGAGCCTCCTTTTCCTTTATTTTAAAGATAGGAACGTTTGGCCATACCCAGTCTTCTAGCACCTCACTTGTTTTCCAAGAGTTCTCAAAGATATTTGTCAGAAGGTTCTGAGTACATTTCAGATTTTTTTTTCAATATCCTTTTGAGAGTGATCTTTTTTCTTGCTTTTCGAAAGAGCAATTCATGAACACAATACTTACTGCTTATTCTAGGTGCAAAAAGCACTGCCACTAACCTGCTGCTGTCCCTGCTGGGTCTGTTGAGTGGTCTGCTGATTTGCTGAGTTAGTTGCTGCTGCAGCAGCAGCAGCTTGCTGTTGGAAGAGACTGGCAGGATACACTCCCAAGGGAGTAACACCATAGTACTGATGAGGAACAACTGCAGGACCTAAAATGCCAGAAGAGGATTTAGTTATTTCTGGGATATATATGCAAACTGTTTGACAATAGCAGCGACCAAAAATACCTGCACATAACATGAAGTCCCCTCTGGGGAATGTTTGCCAGGGACCAGTGGGGGCAGGACTTGAAGAGGCACAGGCAGGCAGCTGAGAGGACACCACACCAGCAGCAGCCATGGACCACTCCAGCCTGCACCTCAGCATAAAAGGCACTGAGGCCTGTCAGGGGACGGATGACACTGAAGGGCGACGCCAAAGGCAGCAGGCATGGAGGTGGCAATAACAGGGATACCAGCAACGATAGAGGGGGATTGGTTGTTTGTATTTAGAGGGTGATGGAAACTGGGTTCTGCCCAGGCCCCTTGGTCAGAGGGAAGGGTATGAATGGGGGTGGGGAATTAGTCTCCCAAGTGACAGTCTTGAGAGAATATTTGGAGGGTGGGGGCTCTCTTGCATGAGAGGCAAGGATGCAGGCATGGGAGGAACAGTAGTTGTTCCCCACCTGAATGTCTGGCCTTTTTGCCTCTGGGGATATTGAGCTTGGGGCACGCTCCCTGGTTTTCTGTAGCCCCTGGAGATGTTGACTGTTATGTGGACTGTCAACCTCAGGGGTGAAACTGTGATCATTTCTCTCCGAGGGGTGGAGTTGTTCCGGGGTGAGGGTGTTCAGGGGCAGCCCATCCAGGTTGTGTTGGGCAGAGACAGATAGGGCAGGGGGTGGAGGTTAAGATCTTGTGTGTACAGGGGGGAAGCAACTGGTGTCTGTTCCCCTGTTCCTCTCTGCCCCTGAATTAGGATATGTAGGGGTCAAATCAAGTGGTGCCTCCGATCTGTTGCTGCTGCTTAAGGCAACGTCGGTGGTGAATAAAACGGCTATCTTCTTTGATCTTATCCAGGACGAAGCCACTGACCGTGCTTGTATTACAGAGACGTGGCTCGATGATGCAGCTGGGCCTATATTGGCCCATCTGGTGCCAGCCATGTACTGTGCAGCATCAGCCTCAGGTTAGAGGGGCAGAGTGGTGGTGATTCGGAGGGAATATCTGACCTGTCAAAGGTATCCAGTGCTTAACATATCCAATATGGAGCGTGTTCACCTCGCGTTTGAGGCCCGGGATAGATTAGGGAACTTGCTAGTGTACCGACCGCCGCACTGCACAGCAGACTCCCTGACCAATCTGGCCATGTAGGTCTCAGAGGTTGTGTTGAGGACACGGAGACTTATTGTTCTGGGTGACTTCAACATCCATGCCAAGGCTGACCTTTTAGGGCCAGAGCGTGAGTTCATGGCCTCTATGACAACCATGAGCCTATCCCAGATAGTTCGGCTTGTTAGCCGCTTCAAGCCACCCCAGGATGAAAGGGGCAGGATATAAATACAACAATAATAAAATCTGGCCCGACATGAGGCAGGACACGCATTGGACTTAATGTTTTGCACTGGTCTGGATAACGGGGCTCCCAATTATTGGAGGTAGTGTTAGGAAACTGTTGTCATGGTTGGAACATTACCTTCTACGGGCCCAGGTTCCTGCACTCGTTAGCCCCTGTTGGGGTGGTGAACCAGTTAGGTTGCTTGGCCCCCAGAGATTTATGGCACCAACTAAATTCCAGAACACTCCACTCCAGAACACCCACTGATTTTGATGGCTACTCTGTAGATGGCCTGGCTGATTTGTGGAACACAATGCTGACCAAGGCCATCGACATGGTAGCACCCAGACATCCGCTTCCCCTGCGGCGTCAGCACAGATCATCATGGTTTACGGGGGACCTGCGGTGGATGAAGCAGGAGACAAGGGGGCTGGAGTTTGATTCGCACTGAAACCACCTGATTGCACCATAGATCATTTGTGGAGGACTATAGCGTGGCTAGGGTGGCTGCAAGGAGTGCCGTCCTCTCCGCTACATAGCGTCTGCGAAGTCCCATCCACTGGAGCTATTCTGGGCGGTGAACAGCCTGGTGAACCCAGGCTGTCTCCATCCTGCGGTTGAGTCATCTTCTGCCTGTGGTGAGGAATTTAATACCTACTTTGCAGACAAAATTGATCTTATTCACCATGACTTGGGCGCTGCTAGTTCTTTGGCAGAGTCAGAGTTTGGGGCTGTGGAGGTTCAATCTTCTGTTTATTTGGATCAGTTTCAGTTGGTGTCACGAGGCAGTGGATGCCCTTGGGGTAATGCTGGCAACAAGTTGTAAATTAGATCCTTACCCATCTTGATTGGTAAAAGGCAGCCATGAGAACTGGGGCCTTTGCGGTCTGAGATTGTCAGCATCTCCCTTTGGGAGAGCAGGGTACCGGAAGCCCTTAAGTTGGCTGTTGTTCGGCCCCTACTCAAAAAACCCTCACTTGACACCGATTCCTTGGGCAGCTATTACCCAGTTTCTAACTTTCCATTTGTAGGGAAGGTTACTGAATGGGTGGGTTGCCAGGCAGCTGCAGGGACATATAAATGCAACTGGATTCCTGGACCCATGTCAGTCTGGCTTTGGTCCTGTGTATAGCACCAAGACTGCGCTTGTGGTGTTGGTTGATGATCTTTGCCATGAGACTGACAAGGGATATTGTACACAGTTGATCCTTTTAGATCTTTCAGTGGCCTTTGATACAGTTGACCATGAGGTGATGTCGACACAGCTGCGGGTTCGCGGGATGGCTCTAGAGTGGTTCCGTCTGTTCCTGTAGGGGAGGTTTCAGCAAGTGGTGATGTGTGCTTGTTTTTCTTCACCTTCCCCCAGGGTTCCATCCTTCACCTCCTCTTGTGGAGTCCCGCAGGGTTCCATCCTGTCTCCCCTCCTGTTTAACATGTATCTAAGGTCCCTGGGTGAGATCGTGAGTAGATTTGCGGTGCGTTGTCTTCAGTATGCGAATGACACCCAAATCTCCTTATCTTTTTCATCCGACCCAGGCCCTGGAGTCTCGGTGCTTACACAGTGATAAGTTTTCATGTGGCCCTTGGATCTAGTGCCTACCCCCAAGCACTGAAAAACTGCTTACCCAGTGCCTAGCTGCTATTGGGGACTGGATGCGGGTGAGCCGTCTGAAGTTGAATTCAGACAAGACTGAGGTGGTGAAGGTGGGCCAGCCCTGTGGCCGGAGGGAGTGGGGGTGAGAAATGGGGTCCTGACTCTACTCAGGTGCATAGCCTTGGGGTGCTCCTGGACCCTCAGTTGAGCCTGGAAGGTCAGGTTGCAACTGTTGCCAGGAGTGCCTTTCGCCAACTCCATCTGGTGAGAAGGCTGCATCCCTTTCTTTCCAATGGGGATTTGGCCACCGTCATCCATGCCTTCATTATCTCGAGGCTGGACTACTGCAACGCACACTACATGGGGCTGCCCTTGAAGACTGTTAATGCAGTGGCCCGTCTCTTGATGGAGGTGGGTCGCCAGGAACACATTACACCAGTGCTTAAGAGTCTGCACTGGCTGCTTATAGCATTCTGGGCACAATTCAAAGTGCTGTTTTTGACCTTTAAAGCCCTAAGCTGCTTGGGCCCTACATATCTGAAGGACAACTCTGAGTCCTAGTTTGAATGTCTTCCGGAGGAAGTGTAAGACCTTTTTATTTGGCCAGGCATTCAATAGATAGGGGTAGATTAGGGGGAGGGCGATGGGGTGTTTTTAGTTTTGTGGGGCTTTTATTACACATATGTATTTTCTGTGTGTTTGTAAGCCATCTTCAGCCTTCAGGGATAGGGCGGGATATAAATCAAAACAAATAAATACAATAAATAAACATCCAACAAATACTATACAAAAGCAACTTACATGAGTTTTTTATTTTTATTTAAAGGCACAAGTCCAATTTGTACAAAAAAGGCTTAATTTTAATTTCTCTGCTCATTTTCATCTTAGAAACAAACTCCTCCTCCTCAGTTTTACTGGAAAAGGTATGGGAAAGGTGAGCATTCAAGTGGGTTTACTCTGAGTTCAGACACTTAGAGTGAAAGGGTGGGAGTGATGGCCCTTTAAAAAACTCATCTTTCCCTCCAAAAATATTAGTTCATTAGGATATAGTTGCGAACAAAACAGTTGCCAAATAATTGGCAAGAAACCCACTCTTCTACACTCAGAATGTTTTCTAGGTCAGACAGGGTATTTTTACACTAACCCCACCCCACCCACCCCCAAGAAAAAAAAAAATCCCCAGCTTCTTTATACATGACTGAAAACAGCAAAAAAATGTCTGCAGTCCAACATTATCCTTTCGCAGGCCACCTCTATGCAAATTAACTACTACTGTCTTTTCCAGTGAAAATGAAATTATAGAAGTGTCATGGAGGCTGTAGCACATCTATAGGGTTAACACAATTATTTTTATGGTTCCCTGCTTGAATTTCTCACCGCAGCGATGGGGAACCTTTTTTCTCCCAGGGGCCACTTTAAAAATTAGTGCAAGCTCCAAGAGCTGTACAGAAATTGAGATGGGGCGAATAAGGAATGTGTTCAAGAAAAGGAGAGTCCAGATCATGGATCTGTACCATGGATCTGTCCCCTATTATTGTGTGCATATCTTCATCTCTGCTTTCTTGCCCTGAGCTCAGTTTTTCAGAACTAAACCCAGGGGCCACATGAAAACTTGTCATAGGCCACATTTGGCTCACAGTTCCCCACCCTGATATAGAGTATGCTTCCTGGTAGAATGGGGAACCTTCCTAATAGTTTTGGCATGCGCAGGGCTTGAGATCGACCCCTGAGTGCAATTTATTTGTTCCCACAATCTTAAAATTGCATGATTTATTTTCTGGGCACCCTTCTCATGAGAGATGTTACTCATAATTTTTAAAATTTATTTTGAGCAATTTTTGTCCTCCCACTGTCTGCTGCCCAACTGACCTCAGGGCAGGGTTGAAATCTACAAACTGGCAGCAGATTGAAATTAACAAAATGGCTCAAGTCAGGTGAAATTAACAAGCTAGCAACAGAGCACGGTCAAGTTAACAAGCTGATTGAAATCAGCTGAGAATGAACCACAGCTCTGTCCTGTTCATTTCCATGCCTGCTATCCCGTGATTATAATACCTACAGGTATTCCTACATTCCCAATTTGTGCAACCATAACACCCAGCACTGTAAGAGTAGGATTTTGGAGTCTGGTAATGCATGAGCACTCGAAAGTATAACCCACGGGCTAACACGGAATAGTGCACTCACATGTGCAGTTAAACTTGTGGGGGCGATACACATGGATGCATGGCATCTGCCCCAAGGAGGGATCAAGCATATGGAGACCCCCATTCTTTAAGTGCATGGGGAGGGGCAGAAGGAGCAAGTGTTCCCCAGACACACTAGCATTGTCTCCACCCACATCTCCTGGCCTTGAAGCCTGAATACACATACACAGACATCTCATTCTCCCCTCTGTTCTGCCAATCCTCTTGCTAGCCCCACAAACTAGCTCCTCCCAGGTGCCTGGCAACCACATTCATTCATACCCTCTCATCTCTCCTTGCCATCCACCAGCATCGGTTCCTTGAGATCAGAGATCATTTTCACTGGTTCTGTCTACTTTGGGTTTTGCACAGTACCAATCATCATGGAATCCAAGTTGTTAGCCATGCTAGGCTACTCCTGCTACAAGTGCGCGTGGATACTGAACTGCTGCCCAGAGGGAATACCAATGCAGCACTTCAGTACAATCTAGGCAGCCAAGACGCTTTGGCAGAATCCTCAAGTCTCTCCTTACTCTGGAGTAGTCCTGCAGCCTTAACATGAGATGCACTACCACATGACGTCTAAATCTCAGCAACAAGGTCATACAGAGCACACTGGCTCCTACAGTTTCTACGAGCCACATTTTTGTGGTGTGCAATTGGCTCCATTTTATAACAACTGAGTGCAGTCATCATACTCCTGACAATCTGCTAACGCAGACTTCATTTGGGCAAAGTTTGGCCACAAAGTGACTAATATTTTAAACTGAGCTGAAGCTACCATACACATGCTGTCTGGACTGTTTCCTGGTGAGAAGCTGCTCATTACAACTGCCACCTCCTTACGCATAAAAAAGACAGCATGTCTCTAAAAAAATATGTATACAGATGGAATCTTTGGATTATGGAGTCATTTTTTTGAAGCTTCAACATTGTTTTAAGCAGCATGGTCCTGAATAAGTTTAATACTTTTTAGGTTTCTGGGCAAGTTAGACAGCATTTCCGCAAGTCTAACTGAGCTCAACTGAGTACACAGCAAGGTTCTCATTACCAAACAGCATTCTCATTGAGGGCAAGTGTGTCATCATCAGATCTCTTAAAAACGTCAGAGTTTTTCATCCATTTCAGAAAGATGATCTTTTTGCTTAGGAAAGATCACAAAAATGAAGGATATCCCAGTGGCTTTGATGTCAAGTACTTCCATTGTGTGGTGCCACACATACTAGAGATTTAAGAACACTATGTGGCAACTGAAGAATCACTGTTGAACGGAAAGGATTTGTTCAACACTACATTTAGGTATTTGAAATCACAACCACTATGCAGTATCTGAGCAGTTGTATGAAGGGCTTTGACAGCAGCACATTTGCAACTGGTTTAATTATAATTGCCTGAGATATTATAAACAAAATGCTAAAAACTTTCAATCCAGAGATACAGTGTGGTCACTGTGTTGGTCCCAAATAACAGAGACACAGAGTGGTTCAAATGATATATTTTACTAGACCAATTTTATTTCCACCAACAACAGTTGGTCCAATAAAAGATATAATTCAAACCACTTTGTCTCTCAATAACTTTCAAGGAATCTTTTAAACATGAGATTTCCCCACATCGCAGAGTTTTCTAAAACCTGCAAAAGTACTTCCCTTAAGCAGCAATAGTTCTATCTATGAACCAAAACTTCATAGCTAAAACCTAAAAAGCTTTTCTTCACAACTCTCTTCAACCTATGTGTTGCCATATTCTCAGTACTCTTTTACTCAAGAATTAACTTGGTGCTTGTGAAGAAAAATTTTTTATTTGGGTTAACAGCCTTGAAGATATAAAACAACACTCCTGTGAATACAGTCTGAGACACTATTAAAGCTTACCTTTATCTGAAGGAACTAAAAGCAAGAAAGTCATCTGTGACCTGTAACTACATCTCTTCCATTTCACTGACATCTATTCCCTTCCAATTCCTACAATTCTAACATTGTCTACACTCAAAGTAAAATCAGGACAATTCTTACCTACAAATTCAGAGTAACACAATAAAGGTTTAAAAACGGCGCTTCCCAGAGCGTGGATCCCAGTGCCAAGTAGGGCCGCAATGTCTGCAGATGAAGCTGTTGCCAATAGTCACAGAAGCAGCCAACTCAAATGCCAACAGAGAAAAAAAGACTGCTCCTGAGCTTCTGCTGCTGCCAGGATTCCAGATCTGGCTGTGGCAGCAGCCCAGAAGCATTCCTGAAAACTACCTTCCTGAGCAGACATGCATTTCCCAAGTTGGAGAGGGGGTGGAACTTTCCATCTGCCTGAATCCAAGAAGAGTGTGAGGAAAAGAGCTGTTATGGAGCAGCAGAGGGCAGAGCAGGAGTCAGTGAAGTAGATACGGAGGCATGAAACAGAAAAAAGCAGAAAGCCAGAAGGGAGACAGGGGTTGTCAGATGGGGAAGAAACATGTAGTCCTTTTTTGTGATTATATAATTTTGTAATTTGTATTTATATTAGTTATAGCCATCTGAAGTCAAAGAAATGTTTTACTTCCAAAAGGGGGTCATGCAGCCAAAAGGTTTGGGAACCCCTGGATTAAAGGGAAAAGGGATGGAGTCACTGCTTCCATTATTACCGTCAGTGTGCCCTACAATGGCAGAAACATTCTATTCTAACCTTTAGGAAACAAACAGAAAAGAAACAGATAAATCGATGAGTTTTAAAAATACTCTTCCAACAGCTGAAACTGGGTCAAAGTTTCAGTGGCTGTTGAGATAGAAAAATAAGCAAATGAAAGACAGATCCAGCAGGGGAGAGGCAGGAGAGATGCAATAGAGAGGCAGGAGAGATGCAATACCTAAACCATGTATTTTGCAGGGCCCATAGCTGCCTATCTGACTTACTGCCCTACTCCAGATCAGCATGGTGGAGAAGGGTTGGATTGAGAGCACCGCACAGCATGGGGTAACTACCAACTGCCATTTTGGCCTGTGACCCTATTTTGAGATTTAAATATAATCCCACAATCCCAGACAACAGTAAACCATGCCTATCAGCAATTAATCAGGATTGGGGACAGAAGCACATCTGCAACTGGTTTAATTAACTGAGACGTTACAACTCTATTCAACCTATATGTTGCCACCCTCTTGGGGAGGGTAGGCTGCCGCACTTGCTCAAAGAAGCGGTGGGTCGACCTCTTCTTAAGAAACCATCTTTGGATGTCGATTCCAGCTATCGGCCTGCCTCTAACCTTCCCTTTTTAGAGAAGGTTATTGAATGGGTGGTGACCTGTCAGTTGCAGGTGCATCTACACTGCATCAGGTTTCTGGATCCCTCACAGTACTCTGACTTTCATCCGGGTTATGGCACTGAAACTGCCCTTGTGGCCTTGGTTGATGACCTACACATGGAGCTGGATAGGGGTCGTTCAACCCTGCTGGTTTGGCTTGACCTTTCAGCAGCTTTTGACACGGTGAACCATGAGGTGTTGGTGACCCGCCTGCAGCACCTGGATGGGGTGGACTGGAAGGTTTTGCAGTGATTCCATTCCTACCTGGCAGATAGATCTCAGCAGGTAGTCCTGGGGGAGTGTACATCATCCCCCAGGGGTCTTCCGTGTTGGGTCCCGCAGGGTTCCACTTTGTCCCCCCTCGTGTTCAACGTGTATACACAGCCGCCAGGGGAGGCTGTGCATAGATGAGGGGGAGGGGGGTACACTGCCATCAATATGCTGATGATATTTATCGGTACCTCTTTTTCATTGGACCCAGGCCCTGCAGTCTCGGTACTTTCCTGGTGTTTGGTGGCTGTGGGGGCCTGGAGGAGATCTAGCCGACTGAAGTTGAATCCTAACAAGACAGAGGTGATACTTGTTGGTGAGGTCAGTCATCTGGGTGATGGTTCCCCTCCCCCAAATCATAAATGGGGTTTGCCTTATGTTGGGGTCTCACATACAGAGCCTGGAGGTGCTCCTGGATTCACAGCTGGGACTGGGTATCCAGGTGACCAGTGCGTTTCGCCAATTACATCTGATGAGGTGGCTCCATCTGTACATCTCAGACTCTGATCTCACCACCATCATCCACGCATGTGTCACCTTGAGGATGGACGATTGTAACGCGTTCTACAAGGGGCTGCCCATGGTGATGGTACGGAAGCTGGAGCTGGTGCAGAATGTGGTGGCCCACCTTGTTATGGGGACAGGCCACTGGAAGCACATTACACTGGTGCTTCAAGCTCTGTGCTAGTTGCCTATAATCTTCTGAGCCCGATTCAAGGTGCTGGTTTTGTCCTATAAAGCCCTAAACGGCCTGTGCCCTAGCTACCTGAGGGATTGCCTCACTTCCTGGGTGGCTCTTGCAGGCGTCAGGGGGCGCCCTCCTGGAGGTTCCACATTATAGGTGGGGGGGGGGGGGGGGGGGCGCGTTCTTGGTGACTGCACGGGTGCTATGGAATTCCCTCCCGGTGGGTATTCGTCTTAGCCCAAATCTCCTCGCCTTCCGATGTCGGTGTAAGATGTGGCTCTTCCACCAGGCATTTTGGGAGGTGGGGGGAATGGGTGAGTGGTTTTTTTGGGGGGGAGGGGAGGGGTTATATTGTTTTCCTGCACACTCTTGACTGCTTTTACTGTATTGTTATATTTATAATCGGAGGAGTTTTAAAGTGTTTTAATATTGTATTTTATCATATTATTTTGATTACTGTAAGCCACCCTAAGCTGCTGGAGGCAGGAGAGGCGAGATATAAAGATATGAAATGAACGAACAAATATTCTCAGTGCTCTTTTAGTCAAGAGTTTTCTGGTACTTGTGAAGAAAAAAAATCATTTGGGCTGACAGCGCTGAAGATATAGAACAACACGTGGCAACATATAGGTTTCATCAGGATTGGGATCCCATTCACAAATGACATGACAATACATAGCATCATGACCCATAGTTTGGGAATTCTTGGATTACAGAGTCAGTTTATTGAAGCTTCACGATTGTTTTAAGAAGCATGATCCTGAATAAGTTTAATACTTTTTAGGTTTCTGGGCAAGTTAGAAGAAATCATCTTTGCAGAAGCAACTATGTATGATGACCTTCTGCCACTGCAAGTTGTGGTCTATTTATTATTAAAGATATTAATTATTCCTTTCCTAGGAGAGAGCTTTAGCCATTCATTCACAGCTCTACAGTCATCACATAGTTTATTGACTCCTAAGCTATTACAAACATCATTCTATCTGGTTCTTGGCTTCTTTCCATTTAATCTCAACCTTATCTGCTTGTCGAACAATGTATTGTTTAGTTTGCACTTCTTATCTTTAATTTTCACTATATGCTGTCAACATTTGAAATTCATTTCTCCAAAACAATTAATACTCAAAAACCTCCTCTTAAAATTATAGCCTTGATTTTTAATAGGCTATTTTATATATTGTCAGAGAAATATTACACAGCCTGGTTACACCTGTTGAAATCTCATCTCATCACAGGTTGACCTTCAGTTAGTCCCATCCAAGCGTAAAGGCTAATAAGTAGTTAACAGCTGATTAACACTACAGAACTTACCACATATCAAACATACCAAGCTTACGTCAATCTCTTCAAGACAACATAATAGCATAGTTGCAGAACATTTTGAACCAAACTTTATTTGAGCTCTCCCTTATTGAGAAGACGATGATTTATTGAGACAAACTGAAGACGTGCTTCTTTCCCAGTCATAATAATATATGCAATATACACTACATATAACTAGAGATTTTCAATTAAGTCTTGATTTTAGTGAAGTCAATAGAAATTTAGTTATTGGAGGTACCTTCCAGCGATGTGACTGACTTCAAGTGAGTCAAGACTGGATTTTACTCAGAACTAGATGATTTCTAATTCAGATGATTCAATGGGAGAACAAAGTGTGTAGGAGACAAGATATGGTTTTGGATGAGCCCTCAGGAATCTTACACTTGTGAGAAAGCCTTATGCCCTGCACAATGTGATCTTTATAAACTACTGTCTGAAGACACAGTCTAGAGGGAGAGAGTAGTTGCTGTGTTGGTCCCAAAAGTAATAGATGTAGACAAAGTAGTTCAGAGGATCTCTTTTATTGGATCAACTTCTGTTGGTGAAAAATTTCTGTTCTGAAGAGACAGCCATTCTAGCTGCTATAGATGGGAAAAGCCTGGAGACTAGCAAAAAGAGGCCTAGCATGAAGGCAACAACTACTATTTTGGTCACTTTCTATTCAGAGTAAAAGCCTCAAAGTGACTGTCGGCTCGTCCGACATATAAGGCCTGGTAACTGAGGAAAAGAAAAGTATATGTTCTGAAAGTACCTTTTAATTACCAAGGAGGAAACAATAATTTATAGGAACCATAAAAAAAACAAAAAAAACAACAACTTAAGAACAGTGAGAAACCATATGTATGCATGTATTCATTTAAATTTGTATCCTACCCTGGCTTGGGAGGGTTATATTTCAACTTATTAACATTAACAGTTAACCATTAACTAATTAATTCAATTCTTCACAACAACCCTGTGAGGTAGGTTAGGCCGAGAGATCTGTGATGGGACCAAGGTCACCCAGTGAGTTCATGGCTAAGGCGAGTCTTGAACTGGAGGCATCCCCTTACCTTCTGGTTTCAGTACTGCACTCTTAACCACTACACCATTGTACATTTTCTTGGCAAAAAAAATGTACACACATTGTCTTTCTAATCTTCTTTAAGCACACTTGAGAAGTATTTCATTTTTATGTACAAAACAACTAAATGGCATTTTCTGTATTCAGACAAGTTTGTTCCTGGAAGCAAGACGTTACTATTCACTCTCTTCTTTAAACTATGGTGTAACAGACACATCTCGAGTTTTGGTGTTGGATACTCAATTAAGAGTATTGAAACTACAGACAGCTTTAGAAACAAAAGCATTTTTTTGGTTGATAAATAGTAAAATACACTGAGAAATCACAATGCCGCACAGGGTATTCTTATATGTGACACCACCACGGGTGGCTGCGCTTTATCCCGTCTGTCAGATGCTCCTGCGGGTGGAATCAGATGTTCTGCGGACCTTGGTAGGATTGAGCCAGCGTTGTGAGCTCGGCTCCTTGCCAACTCTCAACTTGGGGTAAACCCTGCCACAGTCTGGGAAAACCATCCCCAGACCAGCGTAGAGTGGGATGTCATGTAGGATGGCCGCTCTACCTAACTCCGGCCCGTGGCTGGAGCTTTTCTGGGCAGGCACAGTGGCTTTATAGGTTGCTGCACCATGTCCATACATCACCCCAAACCTCTCCCTGTGCCCTCCCCAGCCTGGTCTGCTGGCACGTTTGTTCGGCGGCTGGGCCAGATCCTGCCTGTGGTGAGGGCTCTCACTCCAAGCAGGATCAAAGCATGGCAGCGTCTCCGCTGTCACGTATGAAAATACTCAAGAGTTGTACACAAGAGCCCTGACAGTAGCAATTAAACTTTTTAAGCAAGAAAATATTGTCCAAAGCAGATGGCTTACCCAATGTTGCAGCTGCTGCGAGCCCTGCTGCATATGGATCTGTTCCTGGTGGAGCAGCACTGATGATGTATGGATTGGGGACAAAGGCAGCAGGCGCTAAACCTGCTGAAAACATACCTGTCAGTAAAAACAAACTTGACTAGAACTGCAGCCCTACGAGAACACTCCTACACTTTAGTGATTCAGTCTGTCACGAAGTAAGCAAGATAAAGGAGGCAGAAGGGCTAGTATTTACGGTTTAAAAAAGCAGGTAGCTACTCTGAGGCAAATTAAACAGTTTCTTTTTTTGCTCATTGCATAAAGAATGCATTTCCTGGATTTTTATAACAAGCTGAATATGAAATTTGATGCATATTTTATGGTTCATGTTTATTATCTGGGTCTTAAAAGATAAAATTCCTTCTTGTGAACAAAAGGGGAAAAATAGAGACCAATGTTAGTGAGAACACATGTTTTATTCCCATGAACTAGGTTTGTGTTTCTATTGAAACTTTTATCATAGGAGCTCAAGAGCACTTCAGAGTCAGAACAATAACATTTTAAAACTGCCGAGATACAGGACAAACAGAAGAGGGAGTCATGCCAAAAGTGCAGCAAATGCACATGGCTGAGAAAACCAGACTCCCCATATACATGCTTATGGCACTTCAATCTATATCACCTCTGTGGCAGGAGGGGCGGGGTAGAAAATGGTTTAAATAAATAAATAAAATAAATAAATATCGGTGCTCCAATCAGGAAAAAAGTAATACTGTCAGACACCTTTATTCATGAAAAATATTATTTTTTGGTGGCACCAAATGAACATTATTTATATGCTTGAAAAGCATAGCAAAAAGCTTTATGTCTTAAATTGTTTAAGTCTGACCCAAAACATCCTGAATGCAAAACTAAACCTATTCAAAGACAAACTGCAGCAACATGGAAGATGCAGATCTGAGAAATGCTCCTTTTTCTTCCCTTTAGCACCCTAGTTTTCCCAATTCAGGTCTGGCTCAGAGTAAATGAGTACTTAGGAAAAGTTCTCATTACTGAACAGTGTTCTCAGTGAGGGCAAGTGTGTCATCCCTGCCAGACAGTGTTCTAAAAGCATAAAACAAGGGGTTAACCAGGATTTTTCCAGATAATCTTCAAACATTTTCTAGATTCTGAAATTTGTGCAATCACCTATGCACTAGAAAAGGCATACTTAAAAAAACAAACAAAAACAAAACAACCCCACACTCACTCTCAGTCCTCATGATCCTTTCCCATTTCTGCTGCCCTGAGATATTTTTTAAGACACTACCAAGCAATAGCAATTATCTGCAGACCGCAGGATGCTAAGTGAAGGACTTACCTATGTGTGGCTGATGGGCAGCTGCCAGTGCATATTGCTGCTGCTGTGCTGCTGTCAGTTGTTGAACAGCAAGGGCATTCGGTCTTTGGAACAACTGAAGATTTAAAATAAATAAATAAATAAATAAAATATATATATATATATATATTATATATACCTATGCTTCTTTATTTACATGCTACAACGGTATTTCCAAATTCTCATCCCTTCTCACCAAATATATAAAATGTAACAATTTTTCTAAGAATGTAAGTAATGTCAGGGTGGTCTGACCCTGGCCACCTTCGGTTGCATTAAAGAGCAGATCAACAAGTCATAATGGAGTGATCCATCTCCTGCTATTCACTCCCAGTCCTCATCAGTCAAGAGGTCTCATTCCCTGATCAGGGGATTACCATGGCATAAGTTTCCTGAAATGACAGGGGAAGAGTCATGTGAACAGCAGCCTTGGATGGCAGATCCCAAGATGGTGGTGGTGAGAGGGTGGCTGCCTGGCTGGTGGCCTCGCTGCTGCTGGCACATTTTCCAAGCATGTGAGAATGTAAGTCTGCCTAAAAAGAATTCTGAAAGAAACTTAACATTTACTATCTACTACAGTCTGTCTTAGGATATTTTCATTTAACATTGTGAAGACTTCCCTCTCAGATTCATAAGGTGTCACAACACTACTATCGTTTTCCACTATCGTACATGTCCTGGAAGCTTCTTCTCTAGACTTTACTATATGGACCACAGGCCATGAAAATTGAAATATTACATGGTTATTGCTGTATAACTATAATCAAGAGGCAAAACATTAATTTCTTTCCTAGTATTTTTCCTAGTAGAGTGAGTGCTGCACTCAAAGTGTCCTAGAGGCTCAGTAAAAAGCAATCCTCCTTATGTGTTAAACTTTCTCTCAGATTTATGCTAGTCCGTACACAATTTCTTCCCGACAGGAGAGGGATACTTTCAATCTCTTCTCCTAAAGGTTTTGTCAGCTCCCAAAAACCAGTGAAATTTTTGAATGCAGTTCACATGCTCCTTACTAAGTGAAAACCTAATTCTACTGCTTTGAGACAATGAAAACTTGCTATCTGAGAAATGTGACATTTTGAATGTAGTTTTGAAGGGACTGTTTGGGCTGGCAACGAAAGCTTGAAGAAGGGTTTCCCTTTCAACCACCTTCCTTCCCAGTCCAGCAGCAAAACGCCACGCAGCAAAGAGGACCTGCATTAACAGTTCCTTGCAATACTCTTACTGAATAACCTGTCAGATGATGTCTGAATATTAACCTGCACTTCCAGAGACTGTAAAAATAAGGATACGTGTAGCCTTGCATGTCTCCAAGAAGGATGTCTGCACATAGCTTTCAAGTGCAATGGGCTTCAGAAGCATGTACAATGACCAGAAGCTTTAATCACTTGAGAAGGGCTAGATGTAAATGCTGTGCTGCTTTCAACTCTTGTAGGGCTCAGACAGTGAGGCCTCACTACTTGATGGTTAGCAGGGGCTGAGTAGCAGAACATTAGCTCTACCCAAATAGTCTGTGGGCCAAGAGCTGAAAATTCACAGGTAAAGTGGCAAAATCTCATTCTGTTTTTCTGAAAGGTATGTGTCTGTGGATTGTGTTTTGACATGATAACCAGTTCTGGGTGGTATCTTAATAGTTTTATGTTGTCATCAAGATGGCTGAAACGTATTTTTTAATTCAAGAGATAATGTGATCCAACTGACCGATTTTAATTTTTAAAACACCATTGGAATGCCATTGAAATCTGCTACAAATAAGGTACACTGATAATTATGGTATCTAGAACCGTTTTCATGGTACAAGCTGTAGAATGAGAAAAGGTCAGTTTTCTCCCTCCCTTTTTTGTATGGTTTACTGCATTTCACATTTTACCTGCTGCAGATATGCATGTAAACATCGAGACAATTTTAGCTTACTCTTTTGCCTTTCTAGTGAACCATGGCATGAATAAATTATTATAAACCATAGTTAGAAGCGTTCAAATGGATGGACGTTTTATATGATTTTAGCGAATGTATGGATAACATGTAACTTAGTATTATTGTAAAAAAATGTCTTAGTTTGGGAGTTTAACAACTGTTTAATACGCATATGTTTTCATCGTTACAATGTTGGACTTCCATCATTTCACACCTGCCAACCATCTGAATGTTCATCACCACTCAAATAGTCTTCCAAGTCCTCCAGCTCAACTGCAAAGTCTACATCTTGTTTTTTCTGGTTCCTACATGTCCATAGTTTGCATGTATCAGTGCAATTAAGTCCACTGGTTAGGCATGTGTAGCTTGGCAGTTGACAGGAATGTGCACACTTGCATGATAACATCTCTAAAACTGCAATTGACGCTGGTGCTTCACGAATCCACTCTATGACAAGATCGCCATCTGTGTCTGTTGTCCATCTGCAATCTTTTGGGATAGGTACAATTGGTTGGTTTTGTAGACAAGACAGCGTCTCCAAATGCCTGCCTGGAAGTTGGCCTGAAGAGTGTGCATGAATAGGTAGCCTTTGTATGGTGGGAGCTGTCAGTAACTACTATCTGACATCAGAGTACAGGAACATGTTTCTGAGGCAGTCGAGAGATGCGATTGGTCAGCACAGCAGTAAGTTGACATCCATATATCCATCTGCCCAGGATGAAAAAAAATGAGGCCAAGCTTTGGTTGACCTGATGACGAATTGGCTGAATTCAATTTGCCATGATCAGGAAGATCTGGTTACCTTATCCACTGGTGTTGCAGTCCTCCCTGACGTAGTCAAGGATCTTCCCGTGGCTCATGAAGTTGGAGAAGCAGCATATCAGAATTTCAAGAAGATGCGTTGCGAAGTAAGTTCTACACCTAGCAACTTCCATGAAAAGATGTCAAAACAAAATCTTAAAACATTCTCCAATGTCAACAGAAAGACGACATGCAGTGTAGGCAAAGCTAAGGAAGCTGTACTCAAGGCTGACAGAAACCTCTTTGGGCATATGTGGTCCTTGTTGCTGAAAGCAGACAGCTGCATATGTGAGATGTCTTAGCTCACCCTCTGGGACCTTTGCCATGGGCACTCGCAAATGGTGATGGATCACTCTGCAAGATGAACAAGGCTGCAATTGCAAGCAAGTTTGAAAAAAATGTATCTCCAGCAAAAAACATACCTGCATCATTGATGGAATGAGTTTGCTGCAGAAGATGAAGGGCAATGAGTAGACATTTGAACAGCTAGCAGAATCTATATTCCATGTCATACTTCACGAGGGTACACAAAGTGAAAGGATAGATGTTGCTTTTGACGTTTACCTGGAAACTTCAATCAAAGATGCCAAATAATACAAGCAAGGGACAAATGTTAGCCTGCAGTGGAAAAACATCGCAACGGCTCACAAAATTCAGCAGTTGAGAAGGTATCTGTGCAGCTCATGTAACAAGACTCAGGTCATCAAGCTCTTTGGGCAACAATGGAGGATGCTTAAGTACATGGAGAGGTTACAAGGTAAAGTACTTTATGCAACAAGTGGGGAGGCCTGTTTCATGATCACCAAAGACCACTGGGAGGAAGTCAGTGACCTGAGGTCTACACAAAAAGAAGCTGACACTCAGATGCTACTACACGCACTTCATGCAACAAAGGCAGAGCGAAATCCGTTCGTTACTTTAGATTACACAGATGTACGGATACTATGCCCCATGTTTGTAAAATGCGGAATAGAGAGCCTCAACTTCCTTGAAACTACTGAGAAAGGACAAGAACTACCAAGAGACATTCAGTCAACTAGGCCAGTCATGTAATGTCTCTCCAGAGATGTTTGAGAAGGTACAGCAAATCACCTGCCACATGTATGTACCTATTACTCGCACTAGTTCTGTAAATGACTTATGCTGATGAACTCTTTTGTGTCAAGTGAGGAGAGGTGGAATCAAGTCAACTTCCACCGTGTAAAGGCTGCCTATTCATGCACACTCTTCGGCTCAACTTCCACACAGGCATTTGGAGGCAGTCTACAAAACCAACTAATTGTACCTAGCCCAAAAGATTACAGATGGACGATAGACACAGATGGCAATCTTGTCATAGAGTGGATGCACGAATCACCAGCACCAATTGCAGTTTTGGAGATGTTATCATGCAAGTGCGTGCATTCCTGTAAACTGCCAAACTGCACATGCCCATCCAAAGGACTTACTTGCACTGATATGTGCAAACTACAGACATGCAGCAACTGAAAAACAAAAATTGGTCACCTACCTCGGTGAATTTGTTTCTCGCCTGTAGTCCTGTCAGTGATCCGTTGGGTAGCTCCGCGGATGACCGTCAGGAGGCAGAAGAAGAAGTCTTCTGCACACGCGTGGAGCTGACCCCGGCCATCTTGCCAGTCCATATCCAAGCTGAGGGACGTCTCCACCTCTGGAAATACTTAACACAACATTAGAACGAACCCCCCTCTTGGAATGAGGAGTACCACAGGAAGGTGAACTAGGGGAGTGCAACAGCGAACTAGTTTCCTAACAGAACCACTAAATTCCTGTCCCCAACATTTCTTTTAAACCCAAGAAGAACCTTCTACATAATCTGTATGCTGTTTGACAGGGAGGGTCGGATCACTGACAGGACTACAGGCGAGAAACAAATTCACCGAGGTAGGTGACCAATTTTTGTTTCTGCGTCTGTCTCCTGTCAGTGATCCGTTGGGATGTACCCAAGCCCAAATACCTTAAGGGTGGGAGCAAACATCCCCGGGAGACTCCAGAACTGCCTGCAGCACCCTCCTGCCAAACGCCGCTTCAGTGGATCTAAACAGATCCAACTTGTAATGCTTGACAAAAGTATGCAGGGATGACCAAGTAGCCGCCCTGCATACGTCCTCGTATGAAGCTCTAGCCTTGAAGGCATAGGAGGTAGCTGCCCCCTGGACTGAATGAGCCCAGATCTGTAAAGGGGGAACTTTGTGTTTAGCCTTGTAGGCCTCAAAGATGCAATGCCTGACCTATTTAGAAATTAGGGTCTTAGAAGCCTTTTTCCCCCCAGAACCAGGTCTGATATTGATAAACAAGGCAGAGGAAGAACGAATTCTTCTGGTTCTTCTCAAATAGATCCTCAAGGCCCTCCGGACATTTAAGGTGTGCCACACCTTCTCTTTAGGGTGAACCGGATTGGAGCAAAAAGATGGCAAAATTAGCTCCGGAGGCCTATGGAAAGTCGAATTAATCTTTGGTATAAAAGCCTCATCCATCCTGAGTGTAACTGATTGTTCCTGAAAAGAACAATAATTCTCATCCATGGACAGAGCCCCCAGCTCTGATACCCTACGAGCCGAGGTAACAGCTACCAAGAAAACTACTTTAAGGGTCAGCATGTAGAGGGAAACATGCTTGAGAGGCTCGAATGGAGGCCCAGTCAGGGCGTCCAACACTAAACTAAGGCTCCAAGAAGGACACCTATGTACCACCGGAGGGCTGATGTTCCTAGCAGCCTTAATAAATTGCCTAATGTGTTTGTGTGGCAATAGTCTCCTATTTGAAATAGACTGTAAGACTGAAGAAATGGCGGCTGCCTGGCGGGCCAAGGTATTAGGCCTCAATCCCTTGTCTAACCCCTCCTGCAAAAATTGAAGGATAGACGGAACCGTAGCTAGGCAAGGATCTAATCCCCTATTAGCCGCCCAAAGAGCAAAAACCCTCCAGGTGGCCACATACGACCTCCTAGTTGTTGGCCTCCTAGCTTGCTGTAGGGTGGTAAGTACAGCCTCAGAGTAACCTGCCCTCTTAGCGCTGTGCACTCAAGTGCCATGCTGTTAGCTTTAGGAGTGCAATCGACTCACATAGAAGGGGCCCCTGACTTAGCAGATCTGGACGGAGCAGTAGGATCAGAGGAGGCTCTAGGCTCAAGTCCACTAAGTCCGAGAACCAAGGCCTCCTTGGCCACCAGGGGGCGATTACAATCACGTGTGCCCCCTGTTGAAGAATCTTCGCTATTGTGCGGGTTAAAAGAGGCGTCGGTGGAAAAGCATATAGTAGACCCCGAGGCCAGGTCTGATTGAGAGCATTTACAGCCTCTGCATGAACGTCCCTTGACTCTGACATGTAGCGAAGAGTCTGCCGGTTCTGATTCGTGGCAAACAGGTCGATGATTGGGTGCCCAAATTTTGCAGTCAGTGTCCTGAATACCACCGGATGGAGACTCCACTTGTGGGGATCTATTGACTGGCGACTTAGCCAGTCTGCCTGGACTTTCTGGGTACCCTTTATGTGGAGAGCCTTCAAAGAGAGCAGGTTCTTTTCCGCCCATGTGAGAAGCCACACTGATTCCTGGTGCAAGAGTCTTGATCTGGATCCCCCCTGATGATTGACATAAGCTTTCGCGGTTGTATTGTCCGTGTATACCAGAACATGAGATTTGCCGATGCTGCTTGACAGTTGTTGTAGCGCAAGACGGATTGCGGTCAACTCCAGAACGTTGATGCTGAGGCTTGCCTCCTGCGGATTCCAGGAACCTTGAACAGATCTGGAGCCCATGTGGGCTCCCCATCCCCTAAAGCTCGCGTCCGTTGTCAGGACCACTCTTTCTTGGTCCTCCAGTGGAACTCCCATTTGGAAAACGGCTGGGTCTGACCACCAAGACATTGATTTTTGTAACCACGTTGGAATTCTGACCCATGGATTGGAGCCGTTGGTGAGCTCTTGCTGAAAAGGCCTCAGCAGCCGTTGCAAGGGGCGAAGGTGGAATCTTGCCCACTGAACTTGCTTCGTGCAGGACACCAGCAGGCCCAGAAGTTGAGCCAAACTCTTCAGCCTTGTCCTCTTCTGGCACCCTAGAAGGCGTACCTGCTGTCTGATCCTTTCTTGTCTGACGCATGGAATGAAGGCGGCTCCTAAGATAGTATCTATCCATACCCCTAGATGCTCGATCCTGTGAGTTGGCTCCAGGTGGCTCTTCTCCCGATTTACCAAGAATCCGTGGTCCCCCAGGTACTGGATGGTTCTGTCGAGGTCCCTCTGGAGCTTGGCACGGCTCTGTGCCCTTATCAGTAGGTCATCGAGGTATGGATAGGAGGTGGATGCCCTCCTTGAGAAGGTTCGCCACCAAGGGGACAAGAATCTTCGTGAAGGTTCTTGGGGCCGATGCCAACCCAAACGGAAGAGCCCTGAATTGGTAATGGGTCTGTTGGTAGGCGAAGCGCAGCCACTGTCTGTGGGGTTGCCAGATTGGAATGTGAAGGTAGGCGTCCCTGAGGTCCAGTGAGGCTAACCAGTCCCCGTTCCTGATGGTGCGACAAATCGATGTTACCGTCTCCATCTTGAATTTTTGTGTGCGAACGACCCTGTTGAGGCGCTTGAGATCCAGAACAGCTCGCCAGGCGCCCGACTTCTTGGCCACCAGGAAGAGTAAGGAGTAAAGACCCTGGCCCCGTTGGTGCGGGGGAACTGGCTCTATCGCTCCAATGGTTTCGAGGCGAAGTAGCTCGTGTAGCATGGCAGAGCGCTTCTCCATCCAGCCGGACTTTGGAGACAAGATGAAGGCGTGGGATGGGGTTCTTTTTAACTCTATTTTGTACTGTCGTTACGCATTGCAGCGCCCATGCGTCCGAGATTGACTGAGCCCACACGCTTGAAAAATTTTGCAATCTGCCTCTCACTGCTACGTCCTCGTGGTAGTCATGCCTCTTGCTTACGGCCAGACTGAGCAAACCCTTTTGACTTCTGTTTGTCGAGCCTGAAATTGTGACCCCTTCCTCCTCTACGAGAGAAGAAACGACCTGGCTGATCCTGTCGGTACTGCCCCTGGAACTTTTTAGAGGAGCCATATCCGGATCCATATCCTCCTCTAGATCTGAAGTTGTGGCCACAAAAGAAGTTTTTCTTGGCTCCTACCTGCTGTAGATTTCTTTGCTTGGATTTGTCATTAGCATCAGCCAAAACTTTGTCCAGGCAAACCCCGAACAATTTGAAGCCTTTGTAGGGGGCAGCGGTGAGGAGGTTTTTCGCTGTGGTGTCTCCCTCCCATGATCTGAGCCAGAGCTTGCGTCTGGCCGAGACGGAACTAGCTACAGACCTGGCAGCCCATGTCATCGAGTCCATCGTTGCATCAGCGAGGAAAGCAGCTGCCAAGTTGATCCGGGAAGACAACACCTGGGCCCTTCTGTCTGAAATGTCGGGGTCCTGAGCTTCTTGTAACCAAGCCATCAGGGCTCTGGAAACGCAAGATGAAATCACGTTTATCCGGACTGAAGTGGCGGATGAATCCAGACACCTGCGTAGAGCCGCCTTTACCGCTCTATCAGTAGAGTCCTTGGGTTCACAGTCCCCCTCCGTCGGGAAGACTGTCTACTTAGCAAGAGAGACTGCCGCCGCATCTACTTTAGGGTTCTTTAGAAGCGGGTCTTTACGTCTAGAGAGGGAGTACAGTGAAGACTGGGATTTGTTCATATGAATCCCCTTCTCAGGATGCTTCCACTCATGCAGGATTAACCTCTCAAAGGCTTTATCCAAGGGAAAGCCTGGGTCCTTGCCGTGCACTGAGGGAATGTACTCACGTTCCTCCTCCTCCTGCGAGTCTGAAGAGATGTCCTTCAGGATTTTTTCCTCTAACTTGAGTGTCTTGACCACCTGAGACAAAAACTCGCCCTTGAGGGTAAAAGGGAACTGCTTGTTCCTATCTTGGGCCTCCTGAGAGGTACCCTGGGGGTTCAGCTCATCAATATCCTCCCACTCTGAGTCTGATGCCAACTCTGAGGTGGCTTGGGCTCGCACCTTCTTGGATTGGGGCTCACTGGTACTTTCCTCATCAAAGGACTGGGGCGAATCCAAGAGCCTGTGTGGCGAGGCCTGTGAAGTTGGCTTTCGGGCCTTGCCTGCCTCCCTTCTAGGGGCCCCACTGTCCTCCTCCGAGGACTGAGGGGATACAAGGAGCCTGCTGGGACAGACCTGCAGAGGGCGCTTAGGCGCCTTGCTCACTGTTTTGTGCGGGGGTTTTCCCGCCTTTGTTCCCTTTGAAGTGGGGGATGGGCCTGAACCCCCCATGGGTGGTGGAATCCTTCTCGCCCCAGAGCCCTGGGACAAGTTGCCACAAGGGGAGGTACTCCCAGCCTCAGGCTGGAGAGAGGAGGCTGCAGGGGGGGATTGCCGGGGGCCCCCCTTTGTACCTCAGAAGGGCGCTCCAGCGCCATCAAAATGCGGTCCAGTTTTGCCGCCACGTCCGGTGCCTCAGCCTTGTTGCCCTCCTGAGCGGGGGCAGTCTTTCTGGCTCCCGCTCCCTCCACAGTGCCTGCTGCGTTGTTCACTCTCCTGCCGGAGAGGGGAGGTGGGGAGGCACTTCCCTGCAGCGCAGCACGGCCCGACCCCCGCAAGCGGTGTCCGAGGGCGTAGCGGGGGGAGACTTACAGAGAAGAGACTCCGCTGCTACTAAGCTGCTGGGGTAGGCGAGCCCGCCCCTTCTCCCCTGAGTCTGGCTGCTCCCCGGTTCCCGGGCGATCTGCGCGGCAACCCGGCGGGTCGACAAAGCGAGTCGATCTGAGTCGGGGAGGGATAATCGCTGGCCCCAAAGCCCCGCTGTGCCAAAAGATCAATCCTGATCCTAAACTGTTTTCAAATTTTCTGTCTTTTCAGAGCGCTGAAAAACACCTCCGACGGCCGAAGGCAGAAGAAAAGACTGGCAAGATGGCTGGGGGCAGCTCCACGCGTGCGCAGAAGACTGCTTCTGCCTCCTGACGGTCATCCGCGGAGCTACGCAACGGATCACTGACAGGAGACAGACGGAGAAAACAAGATGTAGACTTTGCAGTTGAGCAGGAGAACTCGGAACATGATTAGAGTGGTGAGGAACATTCAAATGGGCGTGAAATGATGAAAGTATAACGTTTGTAATGGTGAAAACATATGCATATTGAACAGTTGTTAAACTCCCCAAACGAATAGACATTTCTTTACAATAATACTAAGTTACATGTTATCCATACATTGGCTAAAACGTGGATCTGATCGAACACTTCTAACTATGGTTTATAATAATTAATTTATTCATGCCATGGCTTGCTGTAAAGGCAAAAGAGTAAGCTAAAATTGTCTCTTGATGTTTACATGCATATCTGCAGCAGGTAAAATGTGACGCAGTAAAACGTATAAAAATGGGGTGTGTGTGTTACTTTTCCTTGTTCTACAGCTTATACAGTAAAAATGGTTACAGATAACAATCATCAGTAAACCTTATTTGTAGCAGATTTCACTATTTTCCTATGGTGTTTTAAAAATTAAAATCGGTCACTCAGATCACGATATAGATTAAATTTAAAAATATTTTGTTTCGGCAAACTTGATGACATCATAAAACTATTAATCTTCCACTCAGAACTGGTTATTATGTGAACACATAATCCATAAACATACACCTTTCAGAAAAACAGAATGAAAATTTGCCACCTTATCTGATACTGATTTCTGGTCTGGCCCACGGACTAAAATCAGATAGATGGATGTAGTTACCTTTAGCAGGAAGTGCAGAACTGTTTAAAGAATAACTATGGTGACAGAACATATCGACTCTTCACATGTCAGTGCTTGCAGCATTCTTATTCTGTGCTCATTAGATGGCAAACAGGCACATAACTAAGCAACAGCAGCCTATAGAGAAATCCTTTATCTTACAAACAGAGAAAAAGTAAATGAATTCAGTACCAGACTAAAACCCAAAGCAACATGGAGGTTCCAACATCAGCCTTAGCCTGTCCACCACACTATCAAGTATAGTTACATCTGAGTCAGCTATCCACATTTCCTGAATTCATAAAAAGGTGCTGGTGATCACTGCTGTATTTTGGTCACATTGAAGAAGTCCAGTATGTTGATTAAGGAGAAGTACATCAAATCTATGGTTTATTCCATCATGTTCTCCTGAGCCCAGCATTATGATGCACTCCGTGGCTACGGTATCCCTCCTAAAAGCCCTTTCCTCCAGGACTTGGCCTTCCAGCAATAATTCCCTAAGTCTCCTCTTTACGATAGTCTCTTGTGCTAAGGGAAGGACTGCATAGGGTCGATGTACCTTCTGCAATAGCTGCTTATGGGAGAGATGTGGCGCCTCGCCTTGTGTGCTTTCCAGTTGGAATCTGGTGTACACTACTTATATTTAGGGTCTATTCTAATTGTGACGTTTATTCAGGTTCTCCATTTATTTTTCACATATGCATATTTAGGAATCTGTCTAACCAAACTGATGCTGTGTGTTCTGGAATCTCAGCTGACTCTTCTTGTCTATATATCTGCTCTTGATTGGGGCGTGTGGGGTACAGACTGTATACTTAATTATATATACACACACAACTGTGCCTATGTTTTGCATCCCCACAAACATAGTTAAATTTGTGGTGGCAAAAGCACATAACTCAACTGCTTTTATCTAGAGAAGAGTGATCCAGCGTCTATTGATGACAATATGGAAGATGTTTCCTACTATGCACGGTTTTTGTCTTGTCTTAAGAACTCTGTCTAAGTTGGACTGCTCTGGTACCCATAATATGTGAAGGTCTGCATCAAGGTTTACATGCTCTGGTCTAGACCTAACCAGCCATTTTGCTCTGGAAACCAATACACCATAGAAACGGCTGCAATGGGCACATTTGTGGCTTGACCACAAGCCATCCATGCATGAAAAGGTCCTAACTTCCCAGGGATGCGGTCAACATGACCATTACATTGGTACAGTCACAAGGTATACATGGTATTGAAAATGTTCCTATAGTGCTGTTAATTGCAGGAAACAAACATGAGAGAGAAAAATCAAAATATGGATATTAGCATTTGTAAACCCACTGAATCCCTAAAGAAATCCACCTGAGTTGATACTTTAAGACACCATTTGAAAACTTGGCCTGCAAGGAAATGAATTTTCTTCTTAAGTTTGTACAATTAAACTAAATTATTAGCCGCAATTCATGCTGGTTTCTGCAATGTCAGCTGAGCTCCATGGTGAATGGGTTTGAATGGCTACAGGGACAGTTGCTTTTAACTGCCTTAATTGCTTTTGAAATTCCTCCTTTGTTGTTGCCAGGGTAGGAGAGGGAGTGGCTCCACATTCTACTGGGAGACAATGGCTCTCCCTTCTTGCCATTTCCTCCAGTTATTTTCACTGTTCAGTGAAAGGGAGGGGCCACTTCAGCCCAGCAGGCTGCATGTTGTCTGTAGCCCACTTCTCCCACACCGAGGAAAAGTTTAGCTTCTCATGTCCATCCATCTGTTAGTTTATCCAGTAGGCTGACTTGGACAGTACTGTTATTGATGTTTTTGTGATGGAGAAAAAATATTGCTGATCCTCTAAGAAAGATGTGCAAGAACCACTACTTCAAATGACTGCATTTAGAAGGCCACAATCCAAGGAAAGTTTGGTCTGAGACTCCTCTCATGCACCTGAGAAAATGGCTGATACAGAGAAAATCAGTAGTTCTTACCCTTCAAGGACCTAAGAAGGAAAGGAATGCTCCCTCTATTGGTAGAGATGCTTCTACAGCTAGGAAAAAGGGGAAGTGTTTGCTTGGGGAAGTGTTTGCTTCTGATGCTCATATTCCTCCATGTTAACCCCTTAGATCAGGGATAGAAAGCCTCAAGCCCAGGGGCCAAATGTAGCACATGTCTAATGTGTATTTGGTCTCTTTCCAGTTCCTACCCCAAAGCACTGAATAAGCTCAAGGTAAGGGAGAACAGATGAGGGAATGCACACAAGGACAGAAGACAGATCCATCATCCAGACCCTCCTCTTCCTGAGTGCACCCCTTCAGTGCCCAAGCCCCCAACTTCTATGGGGCCATTGGAGCTTGTACAAATCTTCAAAGTGGCTCCTGGGCGAATTCCCTTAAGGTTTTTTTGCTATGCGACTGTGTATGCAGAAGTCATATTACTCTCAGATTTGTTCTTAGCCTGGCAGAGCAAGCCTCACACTCTGGACCCTTCAAAGGGGAGATTTAGGAAGGGCTGCAAGTACTGAAGCAACTAACATACAAGGGAAGATACCCTAGTGATGGCAGGGGATAAACTATACAGTTCGGATCTCCAAGCTCCTTGCAGCAGTTCTCAGATGAAGGATGTGGCTTTACCCTAGACTTCTATTCTACCCAAGGAATGGTGCAGAAACAGTTTGTGCAAGGATGTCCAACTAGGCATTCTTCTAGGTTTCCTACACTTGCCCCACTGTTCACGACTAATCTGTCAGCTAGTAAGTGGAACAGAGATTGAGACCTACTGAGATGGAACTGAGCTCTAGGAGCCAGCAAGCTCCTTGTAATCTTGCAGAGGATTTTGCCAGAATCTCAATGCACTGTCTCCATCTGCTGGCTGGAAGGAACTAGCAAGCAACTGGACTGGTACAGAAAATCAAAGAGGAAGACAGAATAAATATGTACAATCATGTTTTTCAACCTTAAAATTAAGCTGTGTTCTTATACTTAGGGGGAGGCACAACTAGCAGTCATACACTTAACTCTTACTGAGTCGAGTCCCTAGGTACAATTTATGCTTTTGAAACCTCCTCCTTCCCTATAAAACTACCACTGCTTTCAGATCACATGCTGATAGTTATGTGTGTCATAACAGTATACGTAGTGCCATAACTGGGTCAGAGCAATGATCCACTGAGCCCAGTATCCTGTCTCCAACAGTGGCCGATCACAGTTGTTTGGGAGAAGTACCCAACAGGTCCCAATGGCAATCGATTCCCTGTTTGCTCCCGGTTGCTGACAGTAAAATGTTGGGAAGAACTTGGCTAATAGCAATCAATGGACCTACTCTCCAAGAACAAATCCAACCCTTTTTAAAACTCAGCTATACTACTGGCCTCAGCCACATCCTCCAGCAACAAATTCCACAAGTTTATTGTACGTTGAGTGAAAAAATGCTATTTGTTTTAAATCTACCACCAGTTAGTTTCATGGAGTGTCCCCTAGTACTAGTACTATTTTTGAGGGGAAGTAACAGTTCCCTAATTCCACAGCACACATGATTTTATATACTTCTATCATATCCCCTCTCAGTTGTTTCTTCTCCAAGCTAAAGAACCCTAACCTATCAAGCCTCTCTTCGTATGGAAGCCATTCTATACCTTTTATCATTTTTGTTGCCCTTCTCTGTACCTTTTCTGGTTCTCCTATATCTTTTTTGAGATGGGGCAATCAGAAGTGCACACAATATTCAAGCTGCACAACAGATTTATTTAGAGGCATTGTGATATTTTCTGTTTTATTCTCTATCCCTTTTTGAATAATTCTTAACATCCTGTTTGCTTTTTTGGCCGCCACCACACATTGAGCTGAGGATTCCAATGTATTGTCCACAATGACTCTGGCTCGGGTTTTAATTCCTCCCAATCAGGGCCCCAAGTCAAACACGGGACCACGATGGGCGTATTTCCCACAGAAATCTCTTTACTACTCATTTCTATAGAGCTACTAGGCATATGCATCAATTTACAGTCACAGATTTTGGAGACAGGCCCCTTCCCAGTGGGTTTACAATCTAAGATGGACATGGGTGAGGGGAACATAGGGAGAGACAGACACGCAAACATTCTCATTTTCACAGATAGGGAATGGAGACAGAGATACCCAGTGAGCTTCTGGCTATTCAAATCACAAGTAACTCTGGGACGATACCATTAGAAGCCATATGCGCAGCGGCTATGTCCCTATGACTTGGTAGAAGTAGAGGTTAGTTAACATATTCTCCTTAGGTGTAGTTATTACAAATAATTAAGGGAGGTATGGCTGGTCCCCCTCTGGAAAGAGGGGGACCAACATCTGCCAGATGAAATAAAACTTAAGAACTTATTGGCAGGTCAGGATGCTGAGACAATTCTGGTGGTCGCGATCTTTGCCCGTTTGATAGCCAAGAGGAGGGAATGCATTCAGGTAGACCATGCATAACTAGATGAATTCTGGAGGTATGCTCCTGTGTGGTCCTTGTAGATCACCCAGACCGTAGTCATCTGTATTGAGCAACAATCGCTTGCTATAGGACTACCCCCATTTTTAATTATTTTACTTGTTTTATTATTATTATTGTAACATGACATGTAGTTTTTACAATGTACATTATTTTGTTTTATTGTCGTTATAATTTGGCTATATGGCGAAAGCCAGCCTAATAAAATTAAAATTGAACTGAATTGAGAGATATGTAGTGAGTTCGTGGCTAGGTCAGGATTTGAATCCTGGCCTCCCAGAACCACGTCCTGCTCCTCCCTTCCAGCACAGAATCTCCTCCCCCGCCCGAATTACCCTTCCAGTGAACGAGGGAGGAGCTGGGGAGAAGATTTTGTGCCAGGAAGAGATTCTCAGCTGGGTAAATTGGGGAGGGAGAGGAGGAACAGGGAGGGGCTGTGGGCAAGGGGGGCTGTGGGCAAGGGAGGATGTGGCGGAGGCAACCACAGGCCCACACACCACACCCAGTCCAGGAGGAAGAAGTGGGAGGGCACGCAGGGGAAGAGGGCACTCACCCAGCCTGCCCAGTAACAGGGAAATCCTATTGTGGTTGCTGCACCAGGATTTCCCTGAAGCCAGGCGAATTGAGGGATCTTGCAGTGCAGCCCGACCCAAGCCCAGTGCTTCCGGACCTTGCTCTGAAGGCACAGGCCTGCCATGTCCTCAGGCCATGCCTGCAGAGGAAGGATCTGACACGCCAGGCTTGGGCTGCTCTGACGGAAACACTCCACTACCGGTCAGATTAGTTGCTGGACTGTGGGCTAGGGACAATGGGGGGGGGGAGCGCGGGGGGAGAAGGCAATTCATAGCAACCACTACCCAGTCCAGGGGGGATGATCGGGCACAGAAGCCCACAGAATTTAGACAAAACATCTGGAGGAGAATAAGGGCCCAAAACCCAGCATTATGTACATCGAGTTTGTATTATTTTTCCCTATGTTCATCACTTCACGTTTAACATTAAAATTAATCTGCCCAGTCTTACAACATCCTCCTGCATTTCTTCACAATCTGCTCAGGTTTTAACTATCTTGAATAACTTTGTCTCATCTGCAAATCTGATCACTTCACTTTTTAGTCCCTTTTCAAGAAAATTAGTAAGTTTATTAAACCACACCGGTCCCAGGACAGACTCCTGGGGCATGCCACTATTTATTTCTCTCTGTTACAAAAACTGACAGTTTAGTTGTGCCCTTTGTTTCCTATCCTTTAACTAGTTACCGATCCACAACAGGACACTGCCTTCTATCCCATGACTATTTAATTTCCTCACAAGTTTCTCGTGAGGGACTGTAGACACAAAAATTGGTCACCTACCTCGGTGAATTTGTTTCTCTTCTTTTCCACCTGTCAGGGCTCCGCATGGGTAGCTCTGCGGATGGCCGATAGGAGGCAGAAGAAGAAATTCTTCTTGCGCATGCGCGGAGCTGCCCTCTCCTCAGTCCGTAACCGAGCCGAGGAACGTCTCCACTTGCTGTAAAATCTCATGAATACATTAGAGTTCGCACCCTCCCAGGTACGGGAATCATTGGGTGCTGTTCGTAAACCAGGCTAATTTAAGAACTGATGAACGCTAGTTAACTAAAGACTCTAACACTGAACTTGAAAACTAGCGGAAAGGGTCTCCCAAGTACCCCCTCCCCATCTACCAGGCTGTTTGACAGGGAGGGTCGGAGCCCTGACAGGTGGAAAAGAAGAGAAACAAATTCACCGAGGTAGGTGACCAATTTTTGTTTCTCCTTCTGTCCCCTGTCAGTGCTCCGCATGGGATGTACCCAAGCCCCAAAACTACGGGTGGGAGCAAACAGCCCTGGGAGCCTCCAGAACTGCCTGCAAGACCCTCCTGCCAAACGCCGCCTCAGCGGACCTAAACAAATCTAACCTGTAATGTTTGACAAAAGTGTGCAGGGAGGACCAAGTTGCCGCCCTGCAAATCTCCTCATAGGATGCCCTCGCCTTAAAGGCATAGGAAGTCGCCGCACCTCTAACAGAGTGCGCCCAAATCTGTAAGGGGGGAATCTTATTCTTAGCCTTATAGGCTTCAACAATACACTGTTTGACCCATTTTGAAATAAGAGCCTTAGAAGCTTTCCTACCCGCGTAGGAAGGTCTGATGTTAATGAATAGGGCGGAGGAAGCCCTGAGCCCCTGAGTTCGTTTCAAATAAATTTTTAGAGCTCTCCTGACATCCAAGGTGTGCCAAATCTTTTCCTTGGGATGCACTGGCTTGGGGCAGAAAGACGGCAGGATGAGCTCCTGGGCCCTATGAAAAAGTGAATTCACCTTAGGGATGAACGCCTCATCTATCCTAAGGATTACTGATTGAGGCTTAAAAATGCAAAAATTAGGATCCATGGACAATGCCCCCAGCTCCGATATCCTGCGCGCAGAAGTTACTGCCACCAGGAACACTACCTTAATAGTCAACATGTACAGGGAGACATGCTGAAGGGGTTCAAACGGAGCTCTAGTCAGGGCATCTAAGACTAAAGAAAGGCTCCAGGAAGGACACCTGTGGATGACTGGCGGGGGGATATTACGGGCAGCCCTGAGAAACTGCCTAATGTGTCTATGCGGGAACACCCTTCTGCAGGAGATAGATTGCAGAACAGATGAAATGGCTGATGCTTGACGAGCCAGGGTATTAGGCCTCAGACCCTTTTCCAATCCGTCTTGCAAGAATTGCAGAGTAGTTTGGACTGTGGCTTGAGCGGGGTCCAGACCCTTACTAGCAGACCAAACTGCAAACGTCTTCCAGGTGGCTGAATACGACCTCCTGGTTGCTGGTCTTTTGGCCTGTTGAAGAGTCGACAGTACTGCCTCTGAGTATCCCTGTGCCCTTAACGATGCCCGTTCAAGAGCCAAGCTGTCAGATTGAACGATGGGGCGTCGCTGCACCAAAGGGGACCTTGTATCAGTAAATCCGGTCTTAAGGGGAGCTGCATTGGTTGTTCCCAGCTCAGGTCCACCAGGTCGGAGAACCACGGTCTCCTTGGCCAGTACGGAGCCACTAAAATCACTAGTGCTTGCTCCCTGATAATCTTGGCTATGGTCCTGGGTATCAGGGGAAAAGGAGGAAACGCATACAGAAGACCCGGTGGCCACTCGTGGTTGAGGGCGTCCCCTGCTTCTGCTGCTGCGTCCGACCCCCTTGTCATGAATCTTTGTACCTGTCTGTTGGTTCTGTTTGCAAACAGGTCCATCACCGGGCACCCGAAACGTTCCATCAACAACTTGAATACCTCCGGATGTAGCTGCCACTCGTGGGGGTCCAGTATCCGGCGGCTCAACCAGTCGGCCTGTATGTTTTCCGTTCCCCTTATGTGTAAGGCCTTCAAGGATTTCAGGTGGCGTTGAGCCCACGTAAACAACCTCACTGCCTCGCGCTGGAGTGCTGGTGCCCTGGATCCGCCCTGGTGATTGATATAAGCCTTTGCGGATATGTTGTCCGTATAAATTAATACGTGTGTCTCGCTTACCACGTTCTCGAGCTGCTGTAGTGCCAGACGTACTGCTCTCAGTTCGAGAACGTTGATGTTCTGCGTTTGGTCCGCTGGTGACCAAAGTCCCTGCACTGACGTGGTGCCCATCTGTGCTCCCCATCCCGTCAGGCTGGCGTCTGTTGTCACCACTGAGCGGGATGGTTCTATCAGTGGCGTGCCTGCTTTGAAGGTGTTTACGCCTAACCACCAGGACATGGAGCGTACGAAACCGCTTGGTATCTTTACCCAGGGGTTGAGACCTCTCGTGAGCTCTGCTTGCAAAGGCCTGAGCAAGTGTTGCAAGGGCCGAAGATGAAAACGTGCCCACTGGACCTGTCTGGTGCAAGAGACTAACAGACCGAGAAGCTGCGCCAGAAACTTCAGTCTGGCTCTGGGGCGATGGTGTAGCTGTTGTATCAATGACCTGACGCGCTGTTGTCTGTGCAGGGGAATGTACGCGGCTCCTGAGACTGTATCGATTAGAACTCCCAGGTGTTCCATCTTGCGTGACGGCGCTAGCTGACTCTTTTTCTCGTTGACGAGGAAACCGTGCTCTGCCAGATATAGCATCGCCCTGTTGAGGTCTGCTACAATCTTTTCCTTTGACTGGGCCCGTATCAGTAAATCGTCCAGGTAGGGGTAGATGTGAATCCCCTCCCTTCTGAGATTGGCTACCAGGGGGACCAGGATCTTGGTAAAGGTCCTCGGCGCCGAGGAAAGGCCGAACGGCAAGGCTCTGAATTGGTAGTGGGCTCCCTGGTATGAGAATCGAAGCCACTGACGGTGGCACTGCCACATCGGAACATGAAGGTATGCGTCCCGGAGATCCATGGAGACAAGCCAGTCCCCGTTCCTGATGGCTTGACAGATGGTGGAAACTGTCTCCATCTTGAAGCGTTGATAACGCACAAACTTGTTCAGTGACTTTAAGTCCAGTACCGCTCTCCACCCGTCGTTCTTCTTGGGGACGAGGAAGAGGATGGAATAGAGGCCTAGGCCCTTCTGTTCTGGGGGAACCGGTTCTATGGCTCTGATGCAGGTGAGCCTCTGGATTTCGCCCAGCATTGCCAAGTGCTTCTGGTGGTCTTTTGAAACGGGTGAGGGTATGAAACCGTGTCTCGGGGTGCCCTTTAGCTCTATGGTATACCCTTGGGTGACACAGTCTAAGACCCAGGCGTCCGAAACGGACTGAGCCCAGACGGTTGAGAAATACTGTAGCCTTCCCCCCACCTCTAAGCTTGTGGCACAGTCATGCGTCATTCTTTCTCTGCGCTTGAGGAAAACCTCTGAAGCGCTGCTTGTCTTGCCTGGGTCCCTGACCTCTATTTCCTCTGCGGGAGTAAAATCGGTTTGATTGGTCATATCTATTTGGCCCGTCGCCTGAACATACCAAACCCTGAGCCATAGCCATATCCCCCTCTGGGTTTGTACCCGGGGGCACGAAAAAAGGTTTTCCTGGCCCCAACCTGCTGAAGGTTTTTCTGTTTCTTTTTATCATTAGCATCTGCAACAGCAGCATCAAGGCAGACGCCAAACAGCTTGAACCCCTTGTATGGGGCGGCTGATAATAGATTTTTTGCTGTGGCATCTCCCTGCCACGATCTGAGCCACACTTTGCGTCTGGTCGCAACTGAGGAGGCCACAGCCCTTGTGGACCAAATCAAAGAGTCCATGGTCGCGTCTGCCAGAAACGCTGTGGCTAGGTTAATCCGGGCTGCCAGTACCTGTGCATCATAAATAGTAGGGGTCTGAGCCTCCTCGGTCCAAGCCAGAAGGGCCCTCGCTATGTATGAAGAAACTAAAGTGACCCTCATGGAGGAGGCTGAGTACTCTAAGCCTCTCCTGATGGATGCTTCGATCCCCCTGTCGGTGGCATCCTTGGGAAAACAGTCTCCCTCAGTGGGGAAAACTGTTTGTTTGGCGAGAGAGACGGCTGCTGCATCCACTTTGGGGTTCTTTAAGAGTGGATCCTTCTTACG
>QEPC01012515.1:1369530-1383718 GCA_003113815.1 Sphenodon punctatus
TTTTTTTTTTTTTTTTTTTACAGCTCTGTGAGTTGGAGGTGGGGGAAGGGGGGGGCGCGCAGGGGAGACCACTCCGAAGCCCTGTCTCTCAGGCTCCCGGGCGCTTTGCGCGGCAACCTGGAGGCCGACGAGGGGTCCCTTACTGAAGAGAAAAATCCCCGCGGCCCTCGCCCGACGTTGATCCTGGGCGGCAGTTGATTTTTTAATTTGATTTTCTGTTGATTTTTCCTTATTGTGTAGAGAAGCTGCGCTGACCTCCCAACGGCCGAAGGCAGAAGTTAGGACTGAGGAGAGGGCAGCTCCGCGCATGCGCAAGAAGAATTTCTTCTTCTGCCTCCTATCGGCCATTCGCAGAGCTACCCATGCGGAGCACTGACAGGGGACAGAAGGAGAAAGGCTGTTATCCTAGGTCCAGGCAACCCTAATTGTCAGTTGGTTATTAACCTCTCCAGCTCGGCAATTTTGCCTTGGGCTAGTCATTCCCCTGCTTCACAAGGCACGCTAACAGCTTAGTCCCAGTGCCTTTATTTGTACATTGCCTTCAGATACACAAACCCTTTTTACATTCAGTGCTCACAGTGTTACAGGCTCACTGTCTGGTTTACGGTCCAGCAGCCCCAGTGCAGCTCACTTAAAAGTCCCAATTCACTAACTTTGCTGGCTTCCCGCTCTCCACTGCAATCTAGGCTCTGAAGGTTCAATTTTACCTCTCCATGCTACTGTGTTGAACATACCAAATGCATTCCACATACACACACCACCTACATTGTTGAGTGACCCTTGTATGCCGTTCCAGTAAAATTCATGTAATTAAACAAGTAAATACAGAATTATAGTGTGCTAATGGCCAAGAAAAGGAAATTCAGAAATGAAGTTGTTGAAAGTGTGATTATGCTCAGGAAAGTGGTAATGGCACACTAGTCCTCGTGAATCTTAAGTTAACAGTTTATATTGCTTTAACCATTATTCTTGTCTCTGCAGCCATGGAAGAGGAGGCAAACTATAATTTGCCTCATGAATCAACAAGTATGGCAGCAGAGGTTCTGCTTCCAATACCTTTATTGGGAGTAGTTACATATGACACCAGATTTTCAGATGTCAAGACTCTGCGAGGCTACCTGTAAAAATAAAGCTTGCTTTGACTTGTAAATTAATCCTATTTTATACGGAAGGCAATGAAGGACAATAAATATGTACTAAACAGGTATAGAAGTTTTACACCTGGCCATATACATGCTTATAATTAATCCAAATTAATTGATGGGACCACAGCTAAGACTGTATGAGTATCTCCACTGCAAACTCTGTTTTTTATTTATTTGGATTTCTAAACTGCCTTTTCCCGCAGGTTCAGGGTGACTTTCAAACGTACAAAAATAGAAAAACCTATAAAAATTAACCATATAAAATTTCAGTAAAACTACTCCCAACCCCCAAAAGCCAAGCAAACTAGGTCTTGTATTGCCTTCTGAAGGTACCTTTAGCTTGCCTTTGGTGTACAATTTCACTGTAGAAATGTGTTCTGGGCCGATTCCTTGCATAGAAGCTACTCTTTTAAAACTAATCAACTTTGTTTTTACAAGTTACTGCATTATACATACAATAGATATTTGTTGCTCTATCAATACTGCTTTTCACTTACTTACCTCAAAGTGTCTCCTATTTTAAACTTTACCAGCCCATAAAATGGTTTAATTACTTTTGATATTTAAAAATAGCGATGGTTCAATACAACAAATGCCTTATGAACTGGACGTGTGTTCTTGCTAACAACCACACAGATTTTATTAACTGCTACATTTTTGAGGTATAATGCCAACAAAGGAAAAGAAACTAAAAAAAAGGCTAAAGGCTCTTACAGAAACCAGCAAAAACTGGCGTAGATTAACAGGGGACACTTGGATCTGGTTCAGCATTCATAAGGAACTAGAACATAGACTAGACTGTGTGGGTAAGGACCCCACCTAGACTGGAAGGAAGAATAGTTGGGAAAGGACAACTGAAGCACCAGCAGACTGACTTTATCATCTCAATTCAGCCTGATGTGCCAGGTATTGCAAAGGTTCCAAGGCAGCATCCCAATATCTAGACACAATCAGACTTGTAGATTTCATTCACAATTGATCTTTGTTGGCTTGTCTTAAATTAGCTTTATAACGTTAGCAGTGTGAAACTACAGTTTCACATCAGCATGCTTGTACTTAACACAGAAAGAGGTTTCCATTTTAATTGAGAGAACTTTGTAACTGCTGACATGAGGGGAAGGTTCCTTGGCTACCGTTAGCACTGGTACCTATCAGGGAGCTCGCCTAGCTCACTTTAGCAAAAAGTGCCAATGCAAGGCCTCTCTCATCACTGAAAAATATTCCTCTCCTGGAGGAGGCAGCTCACTCAAAGTGAGGATTACACAGTACTTAGGTGGTAGCTCAGAGCCATGTATGTGTTTCACAAGCCTATTGGAATGATGGCGAAAGGAGATCACCTGTGTTAATATTCTACCTGTTGTTGAGAATTGTAGTCAAAGAGTCCCACAGTTGCTGCAGTTGAGTCCACAGGTACCTGAGTGCCAGAGTAATCAAACTGAAGAGGCTCCATGCCAACATGTTCCATGGGGTCTAGAGGAACACTCTGTGACTCCATGCTGGAGAAATCCTCCACAGGCTTGGCACCATTAGTATTCGCCAGCTGGGCTAAACCCTCAGATCCATTCTGATTTGGACCCAGAAGATCCACTTCATTAGCAGAGTTCTGGCAGTTACCAGGCGTGCGGCTAAACAGAAGAAGAGTGAAGTTTCATTAACACGTTACTGTTGAAAAAGATAAAAGTGGTAACAGCTACTGACAGTAATAATGCCAGTTAATGTAGCACCAATGAGAGATGGTAGTGATGTCAGTCTAGAGTTTCTAGAAAACCAATGCTCTTGGAAAGAATAGTCAGAACAGACAAACTAAATAGGCTGCCACCAAAACATTTGAGTGAACTGGTTTCTCTGCAAACAAACAAAACTAAATATTACTCAATAGTTAATTTTATCTTCAGATTTCTACAGAGGAAACTATCCGTCTGCAATGAAAACTGTTCACTGTCCCAAACACCAGCTTTTCCCTTACGTTTTAAATGTACAGTTGTATTTTCCCCTTGCATTTTCCAAATATAGTTTTGAAAGGAGCTGCAAGTAACATGATTATATTTAAATTACTTTATGCAACATCTTTTGACATCTGAGTATCTTTGATCAGGTTTTAGAATGGCATTTGCTGACTGACTACTGCCTTAATGATTCTCAACATTAGGAGATGTAAAATAATTCCAGCAACCCACATGCATTGCCTCTGTAATACCTTCTTCATCAGATGTCAACTTTAAAAGTAGGTCAAATTTGGAAGAGTATGACTGGCGAGTACCGTTTAACCAGACCAATTATTTGTGATGTGATAAAAGTTTAAAATTTTAAGGTGCCTTAACAGTGAATTTATCCAGACCATGAGGATGGAGAGAAAAAAAGAAAACAGTTATAAAATGTACAAACATATATTTGTATGAATTAGGATATATAAAAGCCTTCATTTATAAACCTTTCATCCTCTTCAATTAAGCCCCCTTGCTTTAGGAATCCAAATACAAAAAGCAATGAAATTCTGGACAGTAGAGATGTGGAACTGTACCCCCTGCTGTACAGTGAAAGTGCTCAGCCTTTTTTCTGTGCAAGGCAACACCACACACACAATTATTGGAAAAAAACAAAAGTTGCTCTGGCTTAACCAGCTCTCAAATAATGCTTTTAATAAGCAATGCTGACCTGACTGCCTGGTGTGCAAGGAGCAAAATGCACTCTGGCTATTTCCAGTTTTTTATGGACACCACAGACAGCATACGTCAGAGCAGTATACCAGAATCCTTGAGACCCTGCGACTGCCTGAAGACCTTCTAAACAAGGTTGTTCTGCTGTTCTAGTGCACCACAAATAGCTCCCTAAGCATTCTCTTTTTAAAAAACCTCCAACCTTTATACAAATGGGATTATTTTGTGCCACTTTGTACCTCCATTAGAGTAGTGACCAGTTAAGTGGCCCCACCTTGGAGCAGACTACATTTGAGTGCCTGGCCATGCCCTGTGCCAGGGGCAGGCTCCAAACCTATGGTCTTCTGGTATATAGACTCTCAGATACTATTAGGGGATTTGGGGCAGAGCTCCTGGAATGTCACAGGAAGCTTGTCTTGAGGGACTTCAACATGCATGGTGGTGGTGACTCAGGGGAGAGGACACCCTTCGAGTTCATGGATGTGATAACATCTCTGGGTTTTACCCAGAGCATCTAGGAAAGCACTGCCAGGACTGGCTGGGCACTTGACCTCATCTTCAAGTCAGGTTTTCATGTCTCAGATGTTCAGGTAACTCCTGTTATCGACGGTCCAACCATTAATTCATGTCTTTCAGCACAGATGCCGCTTTACCTGACCGACTGCACTGCAGCCGATCTATTTTTTTATTTTTATTTTACGGCCATGAAGACTGCTGAATCCAATGGATTTGAGCAGTCTCATTACAAATGCTGGAGTTCATTTGTCTGGCCCTTCCAACAAGGGGGCCAATGGGCTCACTAAGAGCTATTTTCAACTGATTTCTCTGGCTCCTCGTTAGGCTGTGGTCACCTTGATTGCCCATAGACCGCTGTGGTATACTAGTGATCCAGTAGATTTAAAGAGGCTGGAGCATAGATTAGAGAAGGAATGGCTGAGGAGCCATATAAACGCCAAACTTCAACTTTACAAAGAGTTTATGTGGGCATACAGAAGGGCCACGGCCAAGTGGCTGTACTTGTTCTCAGGCATAGACACTGCAGGGAACAGAACAGCATAACTATTTTCGGTTGTGCGCAGTCTGCTCAATCCAGACTGCCATAGCCTGTCTATGGTTTCTTCAGTAGAGTACTGTGAAAAGTTTGTTACTTTCTTTGAAGATTAATGGACTCTGGGCGGAACTCTCTGGGTTTTCTGATACGAAGAGCCACAAGGTCCTAAAGGATGGTGTATTTCCCTGGTTGACTTCAATATGGTTGATGAGGAGGTCGTCCATGCACTGTTGGGATCCTTAAGACCCACCACCTGCAGCTCTGCCTCCCCACCCCCCTCCCATGACCATCCTGGTTGTTGAGGGCAAGTGCCAAGGTGGTGGTACTTTTATTGATGGGCATTGTTAATGCTTCCATTATGGAGAGAAGGATGCTGGCCAGGCCGACACGTGCGGAGGTTCACCTTCTCCTCAAGAAACTGTCTTTTGGTATTGGAGTCCTTGCCAATCATCACCCAGTTTCCAATCTCTTTTTTTTGGGGGGGGTGGGTGGGTGGGGGGAGGTGATTGAGAAAGCCATGGCAGTACGACTGTAGAGGCATCTGGACTCCAATAATATCTTAGGGAAATTCCAGTCTGGGTTCTGGCCTTCCCATGCAGTAGACACTATGCTTGTCAGGGTGATCAATGATCTGATGATGATTTTAGATCAAGGACAGCTGGCTATTTTGGTCATTCTGAACCTTACAGCACCACTGAATAAAATTGAGCAAGATTGCTGCTTTGGCAGCTGAGACACATCGCTTATAGGAGTTGCTGGTCAGTGGTTTTAGTCATGCCTAGAAGAGCGGAGTCAATCAGTGGTAATGAATTTTGCATCATCCCCAAGACTTGAAATGTGGTGTTCCCCAAGGTCCTACTCCCATGTTAATCAACACATATATGCACCCCTCTGGGGATATTATGGCCAAGCACTAGATTAAAGTATCATCAATACATTGAAGATTCTCTCTCTCACCTCATGAGCTTCGCCATCTCTGCCTCTGCCTTGGAGGAATGCTTAAACAATATAGCTGGCTGGATGCGTGGAAGCTACCTCGTGCTCAGGTGACATTGGTGAGGAAGGGCCGCCAACATGAGGATGCCCTCACCTCCTCGGGCTTCTGCATATTGACAGTGTCCCGGTGTAAGTAGTGGACCAGGTAAAGAACTTAGGCATCATTTTCAACCATGCCTTGTTAATGAAATCTCTGGTATTGGACGTGGTTTGGACACGTTTCTTTCAGCTATGCAATTTGCGTAAGCTACACCCTTATTTATCTCAGGCTGACCTAGCCAAAGTGACCCATGCCCTGGTGATATTCTCCGCCCTGTCTGCCTGTAGAGTAACAGATTGAATTTAAGATTGTACTGTTAGTTTTCAGGACCCTAAATAGTATAAGCCCTAGCTATATTCAAGACCTGCTCCTGGAGCCACACGCTGGTGGTTATTTGCACTCAGAAATCAACCACCGTTTGGGGATCCTGCCATTGCTCCTTAAAGTCAGTGGGCAATTGGCCTTTCCTGTGGCAGGCACCTCAGTGTGGAACTTGTTCCCTCCAGATGTTCATCTCAGTTCCTCCCTCGTCAACTTTAAAACAATACCTGAAAACCTATTTATTCTCCAGATGCTTTTAGGATCCACTGCTGGTTCCCCCTTAATGTGTCTTTTCTTCCCCCATTACCTTCCCCTTATACAAATTTATATTTTAAGTGGATTTTGCATTGCATTTTTCTGTTGTAAAGCATGCCAAGTGCCATTTGGCAAGAGGGCACTGCAAAAATAAAATGTATTATTATTAGGTTGGTCAACCCACAGGGACTAATGGTACCAATGGGATTCTAGGACTCTGGGAGATGGACCTGCAGATTGTGATGGCTGATCCGTCAATGACCTGTTTAGGTTGTGGAACAGCATGCTGACACTGACAATCAACAGAGATGCACCAGATAGCTACTCCTACTGCTGTGGAGGCACTGATCCTCACAGTGTGCGGGGGACCTGAAGAGGTAGAAATAGGAACATAAACGGTTAGAGTGCAAATGGCATTTGATTTTTGCCAAAGCCGATTGATTATGGCACAGATTTTTTTCCCCCAAAAAAAGAACGTGCTGTGGTGGTGGCAAAGAAAGCTTTCGTCTCTGCTGCTACCGTGTCTGCAAAGCACCATCCAGTGGAACTGTTTCAGGTGGTGAAAACCCTGCTGAATACAGGTTTTCACCACCCAGAGAATCATGTATTACCCGTTGTGACAGGTTTGTCACCTATTTTGTAGACAAAATTGTTTGTATTCAGCATGACTTAGGAATGCTGGTTGCAAAGTTTAGTTTGGTTACAAAGCTAGAGGCTAGGATTAAGAGATCAAAAATTTAGAGCATGTACTACTAGTATGTCCTTTATATGAGGGCATAAGGGTAAATTGGATCTATCCATTAATAGAGGGAAAGGACCACCTATCTCTGTAGCAAAAAATGATTGCCCTTCTTATCCCACAACAGACGCAGCCATAAGGGCGGTGGCAATTTTTGCCTTTCTAGCTGCAAAACTCCAGACGGGCTGAATACTTGTATTGAGTATAGGACTATCTAATAACTGACAGCCATTCTCCCCTAGATTAAAAGGAGGAACCATCTGAGGAATGTGTATGATGGTGATTATTGTGAAATATGTTTTATTAATTTATTTTTGTATTTTATATTTTATGTTATTTATTATGTTTGGATTTTGTTCTTTGTTATGGTGTCTTGTTTGGCCATGGTGAAAGCTAGAGCAGTAATAAACATTATTATTGTGAGGCTAGGTCTTGTCCTGCTTATTTGATCAGTTTTAATTTGTTTCACCCACTGAGGTTGAGGGTGCACGTGGAGGGAAGTGGATAACCAGCTGTGAATTAGACACAAAGTCCTAGTTAGTCAAAGTTAGGTCAGATAATCTGGGGCTAGTGCTGACTGGGGTTGCCAACACCTCCTCCCCCTTTGGGAGGGTAGTTTGCCAGACACCTGTAACCTGTAGCCATCCAGTCCCTGTTCAAGAAGCCACTTCTTGACGTGGATTTCCCAGCCATCTCTAATCTCTATTTTGGGAAAGGTTGTTGAATAGGTGGTCACCTTGCAGCATCAAAAAGGGAAACTACTTTGTTGATCTTATTAGATTTTTTGTCATCCTTTGATACAGCTGACATGAATGCATCATCTGGCAGGTATTCACGGGACTGACTGACTGGTTCCACTTGCTCTTGTTGGGGAGGTCCCAGAGAGTTGTGTTGGGCTGTTGCTTGTCATCATCATCCAAGGATCTCTTCCCCTTTGGGGTCCACATGGTTCCATCATCTCTCTTTTTCAATGTGCATCTGAAGCTGCTGGGTGAGAATGAGAGTATCTTTGGGGTGTGGTGCCATCAACACGCTGATACCACCACATCTGGCCACCCATGTTTGCAGCTTTGAGTGTTCCTGGATTCACTGCTGAGTCTGGAACTTCAGATTTCACTACTTTCCACAAACTCCATCTGGTGATAAAGCTGTAACATTTTTCTTGGAATTGGACCTGGACATCATCATCATCATCCAAGATTTCATAGCCTCAAGGCTAGAGTACTGCAATGCGATCTATGTGGGACTGCCCTTGATGACTAGTTGGAAGTTGGAACCTTCCGATGAGGTGGGTTACTGAGAGCACCTTACACTTGTGCTTCAGAGTCTGCACTGGCTTCCTATGGCTTTTGGAGCACAACTCAAGGTACTGTACTGGAACTAACTTATAAGGCCTAAATGGCTTGGGCCCTACACATCTGAAAGATCACCTCCTTCTCCATTATGATCCTTACGGTCACCTAAGAATGACCTTTTGCTAGTTCTATCATTGCGCCAAGTGCATACAAGAAAAGGCACAGAGGCATTCTTGGTGGTTACCCCATAACTCGGGAACTGTCTTCCCCTGGAGGTTCACCAGCACCAAAACATTTTCAGGAGGTGATGTATGACCTTTTAATTTGGCAGTCAGGAATAAAGTTTGGTTGTGTTGTGGGGTTTTTTTTTTGGGGGGGGGTTTATATTTTTAAAATAATGTATGTTTTAGTTGATACTTGTTTTATAACACAGTTTATTATTATTATAAGCATTTATATAGCACCAGTGATGTACCTGGCGCTTTACAGAGAATAAGATAGACACGGTCCCTGCCCGAGAGCTTACAATCTAAAGACAGGGGGAGGGGAGACANCCAGATGCTTTTAGGATCCACTGCTGGTTCCCCCTTAATGTGTCTTTTCTTCCCCCATTACCTTCCCCTTATACAAATTTATATTTTAAGTGGATTTTGCATTGCATTTTTCTGTTGTAAAGCATGCCAAGTGCCATTTGGCAAGAGGGCACTGCAAAAATAAAATGTATTATTATTAGGTTGGTCAACCCACAGGGACTAATGGTACCAATGGGATTCTAGGACTCTGGGAGATGGACCTGCAGATTGTGATGGCTGATCCGTCAATGACCTGTTTAGGTTGTGGAACAGCATGCTGACACTGACAATCAACAGAGATGCACCAGATAGCTACTCCTACTGCTGTGGAGGCACTGATCCTCACAGTGTGCGGGGGACCTGAAGAGGTAGAAATAGGAACATAAACGGTTAGAGTGCAAATGGCATTTGATTTGTGCCAAAGCCGATTGATTATGGCACAGATTTTTTCCCCCCAAAAAAAGAACGTGCTGTGGTGGTGGCAAAGAAAGCTTTCGTCTCTGCTGCTACCGTGTCTGCAAAGCACCATCCAGTGGAACTGTTTCAGGTGGTGAAAACCCTGCTGAATACAGGTTTTCACCACCCAGAGAATCATGTATTACCCGTTGTGACAGGTTTGTCACCTATTTTGTAGACAAAATTGTTTGTATTCAGCATGACTTAGGAATGCTGGTTGCAAAGTTTAGTTTGGTTACAAAGCTAGAGGCTAGGATTAAGAGATCAAAAATTTAGAGCATGTACTACTAGTATGTCCTTTATATGAGGGCATAAGGGTAAATTGGATCTATCCATTAATAGAGGGAAAGGACCACCTATCTCTGTAGCAAAAAATGATTGCCCTTCTTATCCCACAACAGACGCAGCCATAAGGGCGGTGGCAATTTTTGCCTTTCTAGCTGCAAAACTCCAGACGGGCTGAATACTTGTATTGAGTATAGGACTATCTAATAACTGACAGCCATTCTCCCCTAGATTAAAAGGAGGAACCATCTGAGGAATGTGTATGATGGTGATTATTGTGAAATATGTTTTATTAATTTATTTTTGTATTTTATATTTTATGTTATTTATTATGTTTGGATTTTGTTCTTTGTTATGGTGTCTTGTTTGGCCATGGTGAAAGCTAGAGCAGTAATAAACATTATTATTGTGAGGCTAGGTCTTGTCCTGCTTATTTGATCAGTTTTAATTTGTTTCACCCACTGAGGTTGAGGGTGCACGTGGAGGGAAGTGGATAACCAGCTGTGAATTAGACACAAAGTCCTAGTTAGTCAAAGTTAGGTCAGATAATCTGGGGCTAGTGCTGACTGGGGTTGCCAACACCTCCTCCCCCTTTGGGAGGGTAGTTTGCCAGACACCTGTAACCTGTAGCCATCCAGTCCCTGTTCAAGAAGCCACTTCTTGACGTGGATTTCCCAGCCATCTCTAATCTCTATTTTGGGAAAGGTTGTTGAATAGGTGGTCACCTTGCAGCATCAAAAAGGGAAACTACTTTGTTGATCTTATTAGATTTTTTGTCATCCTTTGATACAGCTGACATGAATGCATCATCTGGCAGGTATTCACGGGACTGACTGACTGGTTCCACTTGCTCTTGTTGGGGAGGTCCCAGAGAGTTGTGTTGGGCTGTTGCTTGTCATCATCATCCAAGGATCTCTTCCCCTGTGGGGTCCACATGGTTCCATCATCTCTCTTTTTCAATGTGCATCTGAAGCTGCTGGGTGAGAATGAGAGTATCTTTGGGGTGTGGTGCCATCAACACGCTGATACCACCACATCTGGCCACCCATGTTTGCAGCTTTGAGTGTTCCTGGATTCACTGCTGAGTCTGGAACTTCAGATTTCACTACTTTCCACAAACTCCATCTGGTGATAAAGCTGTAACATTTTTCTTGGAATTGGACCTGGACATCATCATCATCATCCAAGATTTCATAGCCTCAAGGCTAGAGTACTGCAATGCGATCTATGTGGGACTGCCCTTGATGACTAGTTGGAAGTTGGAACCTTCCGATGAGGTGGGTTACTGAGAGCACCTTACACTTGTGCTTCAGAGTCTGCACTGGCTTCCTATGGCTTTTGGAGCACAACTCAAGGTACTGTACTGGAACTAACTTATAAGGCCTAAATGGCTTGGGCCCTACACATCTGAAAGATCACCTCCTTCTCCATTATGATCCTTACGGTCACCTAAGAATGACCTTTTGCTAGTTCTATCATTGCGCCAAGTGCATACAAGAAAAGGCACAGAGGCATTCTTGGTGGTTACCCCATAACTCGGGAACTGTCTTCCCCTGGAGGTTCACCAGCACCAAAACATTTTCAGGAGGTGATGTATGACCTTTTAATTTGGCAGTCAGGAATAAAGTTTGGTTGTGTTGTGGGGTTTTTTTTTTGGGGGGGGGTTTATATTTTTAAAATAATGTATGTTTTAGTTGATACTTGTTTTATAACACAGTTTATTATTATTATAAGCATTTATATAGCACCAGTGATGTACCTGGCGCTTTACAGAGAATAAGATAGACACGGTCCCTGCCCGAGAGCTTACAATCTAAAGACAGGGGGAGGGGAGACAGGGAAGGGGGAACAGAGGGAGAGACAAGGGATGCAACAATCATGAGGATGCGTGAACATGTTCTTGGCTTGGTTACAGTACATTGGGAGTTTACAGATAACAGGTGGGGGATAATCCTGGGAGGGGATGATTAGCAGGAGTTAGGAAGGGCAGAGCGGAAGAAGTGGGTTTTGAGGAGAGTCTTGAAGGTATGAAGGGAGGGGGCAAGGCGGATGTGGGCAGGGAGGGAGTTCCAGGCGTGCGGGGCAGAGAGGGAGAAGGGACAAAGGCGGTTGGGGGAGCGGGGGAGGCGTGGGAGGGTGAGTAGGGGATGGATGAGGAGCAGAGTACTCAAACAGGGGTTTGGAGGGAGATCAGGGCCAAAAGGTAGGGGGAGCGAGGTTGTGAAGGTCTCTGAGCTCTTGGGATAGAGTGGAATAAAAATCTAACAAATTTAAATTTTAAACCATTTCAGGTTATTCCCCTTCTGAAGTCAAGCCCATTGTTTCCCTTGTGGTTGGTTTCTAGGTCAGGAACCACCAGTCGAACAGATCTTTAAAGCTGCAACAATTACAAATGTTTTCTAAAAACTGCTAATTATATCTGCATTTTACATATCATGATTTTAATTTATTTTTAAAAGGACAGTTTATTGTTTTGAACTGAAGACAAAGCATAGCAAGCAAAACAAATCAGCTATCCAGCATATTCTCTCAGTCTGTTGAATAAGATGCCAGGAATTTTTCATTTCATGAAAGCTACAAAGTGATATAAAAAAAATTCAAACATGTCATCTACAGAGTCTCCCAACTTTTAGGATTATCCAAATAAGTGTTTGGAAAGACCTAGCAAACAGCAAATGTTACTAGCAAATAAATAAGTACCTACCTAAAATCTTTGACATCTGCATCAATTCCATTTTGTACAGGCAAACCGTTGGTCTTATCCATCACATCTCCCTCCTCCTTTAGATCTCCTAATTTATCGCCATCAAACGTGCCCTTATTTTTCTTATCCCCTTTATCATTTTCATCATTCTCTGAATCCCTTGGACCCTGGATAAAATATTATAGTTCATTTCAATGTGTTTGATTTTCAGTCAGTTTACTCTTCTTCACAGACCCCAAACCAATCCTAAAATAGGATACAATTTGAAAATTGAGAGAAAAACAGTATTTGCCTACAATCACTGACCCTATCCCATCTACTGCATCCCTAGAGCTGAACTCCAAGGAATGATCAAGATAGCTGCAACTGGTGTAGGGAGGGTATGTGACATCACTAGCACTGTATATAAGAATCTTGCCCCTCACCCACTCAGTTCCTTTTCCCATATACTGGATTTTCCTGATAAAAGGAAGACTCCAAACAGACTTTGTTGAGTCTCCAAGCAGAAGACCCCCGTACTTCTAAGATCAACCAGAAGAGCTAGTCACCTGTAGTGTTGGTTCTTTGATTTGGGGCCTCTACATATTCACGTTTAGGATATTTGGCCATCTTGTGCCAAAACTGTACTTTGATTAGCTTAGTGGCTGCCACAGGGAGCCCTGCAATAAAAACATCACAGGGGTATAAATACCACCCAGTTTCCAGCTCCATTCAATTCCATCTCTACCTCAGAAAATGACGACCCCAAGAGGGGAGGCTGGGCGGGAAGTGTGGATATGTAGAAGTCGCAACAACAACAAAAACATTACAAGTAACTAATCCTTTTCTTTGAGTGGCCGCTACATATTCCCACTTAGGATAGATTAACAAGTAACACTTGGAAGACAGGAGGAGTGCATACAGAAAACTCTGTTTATTAACTAAGAACAGTAACAAACATAGCAGCTATCTTTAAGAAAAGAGGGAAAGCAAAGACCAATCTGTCAAATCTGTGTCTGCTCTGGAAGCAAAACCCAAGACATGATGCCTGGTAAACGTGTGCACAAAGTAGGGTATAGCTAGGTTGGAATGGGCTCAGGTGCAAGAAATCGACTGCCCTTGCCCATCACCATCCTCCCCCATGTGCCCCTCTCTCCATTTGCTGCACTTGAGTCCTGGAGGCTGCGGCTGTGCTGAGTGTCTTGTGCTGCCGCCATTGCTTACTTCATCCTCCGCTGCCCACTGGACGAGTCCTGCAGGCGCTTCTCAGTGTCTACCTGGCTGCAACACAGGACAACAGGATTTGTGGAGCCCCTCAGCTTGGGCCCTGGGACAAATGTTCATCCTGTCCCTATGATAGCTACACCCCTGGCGCAGAGCTTCAAATAGCTGCTTTACATATTTCTGCTAAAGGAACCTTTAGAAAAGCAGCAGAGGATGTAGCCACAGTCCTAGTGGAATGAGCTCTAATTTACTGCTCTTGGGCCGCTTTCAGTCCTCTCCCCCCCGGTGCATATTCTGGCTGCAGGGGGAAATGCGCAGCCAGGATATGTGTGGGGTGCTGCCGGTCTGAAAGCCTCACCCCCCCATGTGGTTTTGCCGGCAAAGACCCGCAGAGATACAGAGTAGGATTTCCTGCTCTGTATTTCTGAGGGTGTTTGTCAGCAAAACCGTGCCGGGGGGGGGGGGGGGG
>QEPC01012515.1:1384284-1402953 GCA_003113815.1 Sphenodon punctatus
AGACAAAATGGAGGGCTCAGGGGAACAGAGGGCCCTGAATGAGCTTCCCCAGGAGGGAGGAGGAGAGTTGCAGCCGGTGCTGGACCTGATTATAGAGCTCAGAAATGAGCTAAAAGCAGTCATGCAGAAAGCAAGTCTACACAGAGACAAACTCTTCAGTAAAATAAGCAAGGTCCAGCAGGTAACTGAAGAAACAAATGCTAAAATAGAAAGCATTACTAAAAATGTACAGGCCCTGGAGGAAAGGGTCTCTAGGGCAGAAGACCAAGCAGCAATCTGTGAGGGAGAGCTCTCCCAAACACAAAAGACAGTGAGACAACTAAAAGAAAAAATGGAGGACTAAGAGAACAGAAATAGAAGGTCTAACTTAAGATTTGTGGGGATCCCTGAGGGGGCAGAAACTGAGGGAGTGGAACAACTTATACAGCAAGCCGTACAGGAGAATTTCCAGAAAGACATGGACCCCGTTGCACAGGAAATAGAGAGAGCACACCGTGCCCTACACCGCAAACCCAAAGAAAATGAGCCACCCCGCACAATTATAGTGAAGTTCTTAAAATATAAAGATAAAGAACAGAAACTCAGACTAGCAAGAGGAAAACAGCAGCTCAGCTTCAGGGGCACCAACTTCAGAATATATCCAGATTATGCCTTTGACACCACACAGAGAAGGAAGGCCTGGGCTAAATATTATCCTAAGCTAATCCAAATGGGGTTAAAACCACAAGTGCGATTCCCGGCAAAATGACAATTTGGATTGATAACAAAAGGAAATTCTTTGAGGAAACAGAGGATCTGGAGCACTACCTGCAACTGCGAGAGGGAGGAAGTTGAAAGAGGGGAAACCTTAAAGAAAAGGGGAAGAACCTGAATGAACAATTAGAAAATCCGAAAGGGGGAAAGGGTAAAAATATATAAGCAACGGTATATTTGTTTCTGTGATGGGTTAAGAATTATACAAGGTTTATAACTGTTTATTACTTGGTTTAAAAAAAAAAGTTAAAAGGTTCAAATATGTATGCTAGTTGCAAAATGTTCAAGGGTAAAAGGAACCTGAAAGAAAAAATGTTACACGAAGGGGGGAGGATAGAATAACTCAAGACCAGATTAAAGAAGGGAGCAAAAGGGAGAAGAAGATGGAAGGGATAAGACAAGCGAGAAAGCAAAAAGAGGAGGAGGAAAAAGACGGGGGAAAGAAGGGAAAAGAGGTCACTCGTGCTCAGAAGGGGAGTAGGAAGGGGGTGGGGGGAAAGGGAGGGCAGGAGAGGGGAACTGATAAACAGGGGAAGAATAGGGAAGCCATCAACAGGAAAACTAGACAGGAGACAACAAAAAAAAAAACAACCAGAAAAGGAATAGGAGAAAAACCAGGACAGACACCCCAAAAAATAGACCCAATAAAATGACACTAACACTAAGGCTACTCACACTGAATGTGAGAGGGTTAAACCACCCAGTCAAAAGGAAGAGAGTCAAAACCATACTAAGAGAGCAAAAATCAGGTATTTATTTTTTACATGAAACCCACCTCCTAAATAAGGACTTACCCAGATTTGCAACAAAACAAATGGGCATCATAAGAGCAGCCTGTAGTAAAATCGATTCTGCAATTCTCGATAGAAGAACAAGCACCAGGAACCCAGGCGTGAATGAATAACTTATGGTACCTTTTCTCAATGGAGAAAGCGGTCACCACTCAAAAAGACAAAACAAAAGATTTCAACGTGAAATGGTTCCAATGCTTGCAACACATGCAAGAACCTGACTCTGAGGAAGAGCAACGAGCCTACTTGTTTGACTACCTGATATGACTGGGAAAAGACAAAGGGACACTTAAGATGTTACTTGGAGTAAAAGTTGTACAAAACTAGAGTAAAGATGGTGGGGGAGGGAGGGGGGGATGTGGTAAATGAGTAAGAACCGAAGAACAAATGTAAAACAGAGAACTACAATGTAATAACTGAACTTTGGGTGGGGGGAATGGAAAATCTGTAATAAAAATATTTTTTTTAAAAAAAAACCTGGCAGGGAGAATCAGGTGAGCGCTCTCAAGGCTTGCATCCAGGAAGGGCAGTAACCATTCCTGTATGGGGTGCAGTGATAGCCTTCAAAAGGGCAGGCCGTATGTTGTGGAAGCCATAAAGCCTTAAAGTCTAGAAAACAGAAAATAAGAATGCATAGAACTTGAGAATATTGTCTCACACAATGACGTAATGGAAATGAACCTTCCTGTAGGAACCAGAGCTCTTGTTATAGAGGGGTCTAACACCACACCTATAAATTTAGCACTGCTAGAAGGAGTAAGGGCTGATTTTTCCCAGTTGATCATAATCCTGAAATCACTAAAGACCTCACAGGGAATGGTAATCTGATCCTTAAGAACAGAATCTGAAGGAAAGGCAAGGAAACACAGCAATCCCTTGTTTCCTAAGAAAGGCTGCTACAGGGGCTAGACATTTGGAAATTACCCTGGAGGAAGATAAGAGAGACCAATGGGGAGTATCATGAATTGATAGCGGAATCTCTTAAATTCAAACTTGAAGAAATTCCTATATTGCTCCTTTATGGGAATATGAAAGTAAGCATCTGTCATATCCACAGTAGTGAACACACCCCACAGTTGAAGAGAAAGAACGAGCTGTGTGAGTGATAACAGCATGAGCATGTTTATTAAGGGTGATTTCAGACATGAAATCACCCCGCACTGGGATCAGTTTTGGATCCCAGTGAGGAATCAGTCCGGTCATCCTTCAGACGTGCCAGCCTGATTCCTACCGGGGATCAGGGAGGTGCAACGTGCGGCTGCACAGTCCCCCCCACCCCCAGTCCTCCGGCCGCCCGTTCTCTGGGAGATGGGAGGGCGCAGCGGCCAATGTGGCCACTGCGTCCAATCCCGCAACGTGGTCTGGGCCACGATCCGACCGGCAGAAGGTAACAGATGTTACTTTCAGCTGATTCAGGATCTTGGCCACCGTGACCACACTTGGGGCCCGATCCCACAACGCTTTCGGACCTCCGTGCGGCCAGAGATCCGAAAGTGTGGTCAGAGATTCTCGCCGGGGGTTCACAGGGGTGAACACCTGGCGGGAATCTCTTTGGGTAACATCAGACGTTACGCTACTGCGGTCACCGCAGGAGGTTCACTGTGGTTGACTGTGGTATCGTAACATCTGAAATTACCCTAAGTGACTGGAGGTCCCGTACTGTATTAAAGACCGAGGATTTTTGTGCAACAAAATATTTTAGAGTAAAATCTCAAACTCTGGATCAAAAGAGCTTCCTCTATGGCCCCCTTGACCAAGAGACTACTTCCTGCGACAGATATTGCTTCGCTACAGAAGATGGAAAAAAAATCTATTCTCCGACATGGAACAAGATTGGATATGACAACAACCAACAGTGTCTATTACCCATTTATCCGCGGTAACTTCCCTCTATTTCTTGGCAAATAAACAGCCTATCTGGAAAAGGGAAAGGCTCATCACCATGACTAAAATGGTCCCTTCACTGATGAAGGGGGAGGTTGAAGGGTTACACTGCTTCCTTCCCTCTTGGGAAAGATGTGGAACATTTCCTACCCTGGTTATAATTCCCTTGGAACCTGGGGGGAAATATGGAGGACCCCTATGGGGCGTAAAGGGGTCGTCCCCAGCTCTGGCAGCAGATGCTTTGGGATAGGATTGTGGTTAGCTAACAGGAATATTAAATCCCATGGACTTTGCAGTCGTCCTGTGAGTTTTGAACTGTTTGAGCTCTTCGCTAGTAGAAGCAAATAGATCTTCCTTATCAAAAGGAAGATTTGACAACATTCTGAGCTTCAGAAGAAAGGCCGCAGGAGTGTAGCCGGGAGACTGGCAACAAAAAACTATGGCAGAAGCCATAGATGTGGCAGAAAGTGGTGACATTAAATGACAATGACACCCGTCAGATGTTTCAATAGCTCTTTGCCATCTCCTGGCAGGAGCTGGTCTGGCCCAAGCCTCCTCAGAGAGGTCATTCATGACTGAAGGAAAATAAAAACCCATAAGGAATAACTGAGCCTAGCCATTAAGACTAAACAATTCCCAGCCCTAACTCCTATAGAGGCTGAGGAATACATTCCCCTCCCCCTCAAAGAATCCAACCTCTTGCACTCCTTGTCACGTGAGTGGGATGGGGTTTTACCTCCTTTAGACGTCTCAGCCACTACTGTGGGAATAAGGGAATTAGGGGGTGGGTGATGCAGCTAGAAATCATGGCCCATATTTGGGACTTTGTACAACTGAAGTGAGTTGGAGACTACAGGAGGAATAGAAGCTGGGGTAGACCACAGCTTTTCCATCAGGTCAGATAAACCTTAGGCCCAAGGTATGGCTAGTTTATCTTTTGGTCCTGCAGACTATATCAAAAAGATGATACAGTTCACAGGTATCTACATGATGCCGAGGAACACCCTCCGTAGTTGCTATCTTAACTAGTAACTCATGAAATGAGCACAAGTCGTTAGGGAGGAGAGGTTGGGAAATGCCCGATATCTTCATCAAGGATCTCATCACCCTGACTTGTCTCCTTGAAGGGAACATCCTGCCCTGCCCAATCCTTGTAAGCAGAGACTCAAGATCAGCACCAAGATAATCTTCCTCAATGACAAGTATTTGATTGCTTCCAAGGGTGGACACTGAAATGGAGTGAAGCTGTATATGAGACTATGGAAGAGAACTAAATGAGCGACAATACAATCATCAGGACCAACGTGGATGACGCTGGAGGAGCACAGGTATCCAAATTATGGTGTGCAGTGGCACTGAGGTTGGCGCAGAGGAAAGTAGTGCAGCCTGTACTGATCTCTGGATCACTGGTGCGAAGATATGCTTGAGTGAACTGAGCGCAGTCTGGATGTCATTGTTTGCCAGTTCCAGTTAGTAACAATCAATGGAGTCGTCAAGGTATGGTTCGAGACTGAAGCTTACTAATGGCATCAAGTTAGTGTCAATCTCAACCAAGGGCCACAGTAATCTTGAATCTTCGGAGCCAATGGAACCTACAGCACCATCTGGTCTAGAGAGGATACTGAGGAGGCAAAGGAGAGCACCTTGTTCTTCCCTGGTGCAATTTCTTCGAGCAACTCTCAGCAGATGACCAATACCCCTCTGGCACCGACTTAACAGTTGCAGTGCTGAACGGAGCCTCCTTTTGCCTTGGAGCCTGAGCTGTAGGTTTTAGAGGAGGTCAGATGTGGCATCTGCTCGTAGGCATTACTATGGTGCTTCTTGTCTAGCTGCACTGATACAGCAGCAGTTGGGAGTGGACAGGTCATCTCTTGCTCTAAATGCCAAGCTGGAAAGTGACACAACTGGAGCCTCAGATCGTTCCACAGAGTTAGCTGTCAGGAATTCAGCTAGGCACTAAGCTCTGTCCTTTCTTGTGTGAAGCTTAAAAGAGCAGCAAATCACATATGCTAAGGAGTTGAGCTCTGCACTGAGGTAGAACAGACACTTCGCATGAGTGTCCAAATCACGAACTTGCACCAAACACAGGGAGCATTTTTTTAAATGCTTTGCCATATGCTATTCAGTGTCAAATAGAACTTAGACAACAGTACGATCTTTAGAGGAGAAAAAATAAAGAACTGAGCAGAGTTTGGAGGCCGGTGATATACCCCCCTTACCGGGTGAGGTTGTCATCACTGGACTCCCGGCTGTAGCCACTAAGCTAATCAAAGTCCAGTTTCAGGTGGTGCAAATATCCGAAGTAGGAATATGTAGAGGCCACCCAAAGAAAGCACCCAACCCCTCCCCCCACATGCCAGATGACATTGGGGTGAGTTTTCATGGAAATGCTGATGGTGCCGAATTGGTCAATGCACAGGTCAGTGCATGTTGATACACCAGGAGAACATTTGTTTGGATTTTACTTCTCTCAAAGTGTATGACTTTTGAAAAGATCTTCCCCCAGATAATAAGGAAGTCCCTGGTCACATCTAAGGTGCATGGTTCAGCTTCTCTAGAGGAGGGATGAACTTTGGGGGAAAACACAAGAATGGTGACACTGTCCCAGGTGGAGGTTAAGAGCCCCCTTTGGGCATAAAGCCAGGGTGCAGTCTGAAGCACCATCTTTTCCTTGGGCATAACAACTTAAAGAGTGAGGCTACTGGGGCCTATAACTTATTAGTCATAATATATACTTATTATAGTCTCTAAGTGGCAGTAGATATGGGCTCCAATGACACACATTAACCTCAAAAGAGAAAGCCTTTTTTTATCGTTCCATGTGGCAAAGAAACCTAACAGCAGATAACCCATTGGCGGAGAGTATTTAATGATAAACTACTTCAACTCATGTTGTCCCTGGTATGATATGCTGAATACACTAGTTCATTGTTGCCCCTTGCTCCCATGCGTGCCATGGAGTGGGTCTATAATTAGGAAGGCCTGCACTTTATTAAAATCACAAACATTCTACTTGTTATAAAATGAAGATGATTTATCCTATCACTGTGAAGTTTTGTGGGAAGGATTGCTTGGGCGATCGGTTGAGAAATGGCTGAATTATAAGAGTTTGAAACTTGGAGGCAGAACTGTTTTTTCCGGTGCTTGTGACTTTTTTTGTTGACAAAGAAAAGTTGTTTTTAAGCCCTCTCTCTTTCTCTCTCTCTCTATAGAGGGGTCAGAAAATTCAAATGTGCATTCTAGTTCTTTCCTGAGTATGGATTTCAAAAATATTATTGTGTAGTTTTTAAGTTATGTTTTTAATTTCCCATGTTATCCAAGTGAGAGAGTGATGTTCTTAAGGTAATAGAGACAATGTAGCACAGGGATATTTTGTATAGGACCAACTACAGTTGGTGGAGATATGCAACTGAGTCCATCGTTCTTGTACCTAGTAGAGCTATGCATTTTTGTCTCCAGGCTTGCCTATTAAAGGCGTTGCATACGTTTCTTAAGATGCACACATTCACTGGGCATGTTGGTGGGTTACACTGCGGGGTGGGTGTGAGGAGCGGGAGTGGACGGAGCACCTCCTCTGCCTCAGCGCCCTCCCCCCCACTAGTGACAGGGAAACACACACAGCCCCTTGATGCTGGGGACAGGTGTAGGTGAGAGCACTGTCTTGCCCCCAGGGGTTCGCTGTTTCAGTGACTCTCACCCCCGCACTCACTCAATTCCACGGCTCCCCTCATTCAGGAGCAGGAGATGGTTAGCTGGGGAGTGGCAGCTGTGCTGAGCCACCCAGTTGTCTGAAGTCACCAAGGGGGCGGCAGCAGCCTAGGCAGATCCCTCCCCCACCAGTGTCCAAACTGCACTTTGTAGCCCTTACTTTCCACAGTAGCATCGCCAGGCATAGGCGAGGCGAGCAGCCCAAGGAGCCAGAGGACAGAAAGATGCACAGCTATTTCTTTAATTCTGGCTCCCACTCTTTCTTCTCCTCACAGCTGCTACTGCTGACTGTCATTAGCAGTGGCGAGGAGGGAGCATGGCACAACTGTCAGGTATTGGACCCACACTCCCTTCCTCCCCTTTGGGTCAATCCTAGAGACCCCAAGCCAAAGAGGGGGGAGCGGACTTGGGGCTGTTTCTAAGTTTGTCATCCTCTTCTTCTCCAACCCTCTTTCCACCCACCCCATCCCTATCATCATTAGTCACTTTATGGCTGCTGCAGCTGTCCCTACTCGTGTCTCCTTCAGTCGATTTTGCTTTTGCTTTGGCCAACACCTTTTGCATACACAGCCTGGGAGGTGGAGAAAGGAGTTAGTGAAGAAGCTTGGAGAGAAAGCAAAGAGGGGAGAAAGATCTGTGGAGCGAAGGAGTGAAGACAACCCACCCTCCCCTAGAGAACTTAAGGGTCCTGGCTCGCAGCCCCCTGCTCGGATCATTTTGTGGTAGTGGTATAAAAGAGATGAAGTCTTTATTAACCTATGTAGAGATATTTATGCATTTGTACATCATTGTTTGTAGAGATTTACTTAGAACACACAGCTGAACTTCAAATTATGGATATCCTATTTATTATAAACTGCTATACCCTCAGAGGTACCCAGAGGTAGCTGCCTTCCAGTAGTGGCTGAACAATCATGCATGGCTGTTATAATCTGCAGTGCTCTGCTCCAGAGGTAGCTGCATTTCAGAACTGGCTGAGCAATCACTGTGTAGCTGTTAAAATCTGTTAATTAAATTATTCTGCATTGTTGCTTAATGTTCCTAACTGCATAGAGTCAGAGGGAAGAATGATAGAAGAGTTCTTACTGGAGGTTTTATAGCTGCAAGGCAGAAAACTGTGGAGTGATGTGTGATTGCTTAAACGTGGAGCATGAAGTAAAGGTCAAAAAACAGTTTAAAACTGTTTCGGCGGTACAATTCAATTTGTTATTGTGTACCTAACTTTGAGGGACATACTGTCTTAGTTACACTGGGAAGAAAGGTATTATAGAGCAAAGTTGGTGATGTTGGTGCTCTGCACTTTTTAGGGAAGGTTATTGAATGGGTAGCGGTTTGTCAGCTCCAGGCACATTTGGATAGCATCGGTTTTCTTGATCCCACGCAGTCAGGCTTTTGCCCGGGCTACGGCACGGAGACAGCGCTCATGGTTGATGACCTCCTCGTAGAGTTGGACAAGGGTCGTACGACTGTGTTGGTCCTACTAGATCTATCAGCAGCCTTCTGCACTTAACCATGAGTTGCTGGTGACTCGTCTGCAGTACCTGGTGGGGGTGACTGGAATCGTTTTACATTGGTTCCGTTCCTACCCCACAGATAAATCCTGGGGGATTGTGCTAGGGGACTGTACTTCATCCCCGGTGGCCTCCTGTGTGGAGTCCCTCAGGGTTCCATTCTGTCCCCTCTCTTGTTTAACTTGTATATGAAGCCACTTGGGGAGGTCGTGCACAGCTGGGGGGACTCCACTGTCATTAATATACAGACATCCAGCTGTATTGGTAATTTTCATCTGACTCGGGGTCCACTTTCTCCCCGCTGTGGGGAACTGGATGAGGTCGAGCTGACTGAAGCTCAATCCTGATAAGACAGAGGTGATGCTAGTTGGCAGGACGGGTGATCTGGGGGAGGAGGTCTCCCCAATTAACCATCTTCCTTTGGTTCCATCTGTGCAGAGCCTAGGGGTGGCTCCTGGTCTCCCAGCTATGCCTGGATTCTCAGGTGTTGGCTGTGGCCAGGGGCGCCTTTCGCCAAGTACATACGGTGAAAAGGCTCCACGCATAAGTCTCAGACTCTGATCTCACCACTATCATCCACGTGTTCGTCACTTTGAGGCTAGACTATACGTGGGGCTGCCCATGACGATGGTTCAGAAGCTGCAGCTAGTGCAGAATGCGGAGGCCCATCTCCTTACTGGGATGGGCCGCAGGGAGCACATAACACTGGTGCTCCGAGCACTGTACTGGCTGCCTACTGTCTTCCAGGCCCAATTCAAGGTGCTGGTATTGACCTTTAAAGCCCTTCACAGTCTAGGCCCTACGTATCTGAGTGATCACCTCACCCCCTGGGCCCCTGCAGTCGTCCGGGGCTGCCCTCCTAGAAGTCTCGTGCTACCAACGGGTTCAGATGGATAGGAGGGCATTCTCACCAGTCGCGCCATCGCTTTGGAACTCCCTTCCAGTGGACGTTTGCATCAGCCAGAATCTTCTCGCCTTCCGACGAAATTGTAAGACTTGGGTTTTCTGCCAGGCGTTTGGCAGGGGAGATGGGGAGGGTGGGATGGGTGTGTTGGGGAAAATTTGGGGGTTTTGCACTGTGGGTTTTATGTTGCGCATGATTTGAGTTTTAATGTTTTATATTTTTATATTTACACTGTTTTTATTATGAACTTTGTGAGCCGCCCCGAGTCGCTTGTAGCGAGAGAGGCAGGGTAAAAATGTACAAACAAACAAACAGTTAAGATGGCTTGTACTCTGGCCGTTTTCACACGGACCGCCCCACCCACCGTTGGGTGTTCTGGCGGGTGTGCGGTGGGGGAGGCATCTGTGGAAAGGGGCTGGCGGTGGGATGGTTATGCGCTGGGTGTATGCCCGTGTAAATACCACAGGCGGTAGGTGTTTGTGCGTGCGCACTCCTGGCACACACCCATCTACGCCCATCAGCCACCCACGGGGCCATCCAGAAAACCGGAGGAGGCCCTATGGGTGGAGATGAGTGTGCGTCCATTTAAAAGGGGGACACACCGTGCAAGCACATGAATCCCCCCACACTCCACCCCTGTCCGTGATTTTAATAGAGGCCATTTTCACATGAAAATGCTACAGATTTATCTTATCAGTGTGAAATATTGAAGGATTGATCACTTGGGTGAGCAGTACAAGCTGTCCCAATTTCAGGATAACTAGATGGAAAACAAGGAAGTTACAGACATTTGAATTTTGGAGGCAGAAGGGTTTTCCCTCCCTTTTGTGACTTTTTCTCATGACAGGCAAAAGCGTGTTTAAAAGTTCTCTATCTGGAGGTATAGAGGTGTCAGAAAATGCAAGTGTGCATTCTAGTTATTTCCCGAGTTTGGATTTTCAAAATCTGTCATGTAGTTTAAGCTATTAAGTTTTGGCGCTCCCATGATATCCAATGGAGCGCATGAGATTTTTAAGTTATGTCACATCTGTATGTTTTATTTAGGTCTCCCTTTACCCTCTTCTATTGTCTATGAGAGAGTAAAGCCACACAAACATAAAACGTCTGCATGTTTCATGGATGTGTTGCTGCCCCAGCTGCCACTGCTCTTAAAGCAGGCTGCTTCCAAACTGGTGTTAGGAGCTGTAAGTGAGTACAACCCCTTTACTGATCACTTGGCGCAGAAGGCAGGAGCCTTAACTTACAATTTTCATGGTTTTTACAGCATGATTGAATTTGTAAGAACCTTAACTCCTCTCTTAAACCATACGTTTTTTGATCCAAGAACAGATCAAGTGGCTGTCGTTGTAAATACATCACTGAAAGATGGCAGGAGGAGGCAGGATAGCAAGAATATGTAATAAATAAATAAGATTTTTTGAGCTTTCAAGAAAAAGGGCCTGGCATGGACTCCTACGTGCTTATTGAGATAATACACAGCAGGTGTGTTGCCTGAATTGCTCATTGCCTCAACTGGTTGATGTACTCCCAGACCTCTGGAGGTCCTAAATTAGGCACCTCAACCATACCTCTCAACATTTCAAATGGCTACAACAGCTGGACATAATCAAAATAATGCTCCAGCATGTGCAGAGCTGTTCCCAAGAGGTGGTCTCCATCTTGCTCAGCTAGTGAAAAGCAGGAGTTGCCCTATAACTCCCAGTGTCTCTGTGGTCCAGCAACAACTTCTCACCTCCCTTTCAAGCAATTCATCCACAGGAACTCAGCTCATCAAATGGTTGCTCCACCTGTATGCTGCTCCTCTTCCTCCAGATGAGCTCCTGCCTCCTTAACTTGCTCAGGTGTCACTGCAAGTAGTGGGGCCTGAACTGGAATAGCAGCACCACTCTGCTGCTCTTTCAGGTTCTCATATTAGCTGCTCCAAGAAGCAGTCATTTATGGTGTCTATTTTATCTCTGCACCATGCCCCGAGATAATATCTACCCTATTAGTAGGATAACTGAAACAATTTTATTTAAATTTCTATGCCGCCCTTCCCAGCAGCTCAGTTACTTTCAAATAATTATGTTATTGGCTCCTTTTGTAGCCTCCCCGGTTTCCCTTAGCATTTCATAATCAGTCTCACCATCCTGTTGCAATGTTCAATAGAATAGTCCTACTGCTGCACTCCAGATGATTAGGAATGGAATTTCTAGCCGCAGTTTCTAAGAGTTTGTTTCATTTAAGATTTTTCTCTTATTTGACTCAATTCTTCCCTTTGCTATACTGCCATTCTCTCACCAGCACAGCGGATTCTGTCATTCCTATATATTTGGTACCTGGTATTACTGTGTTCCAATGATTATTCTTGTTACACCAAGTTTCTGAGATGCCTCAATATCCTTACTTAATACCAAGCACTAGCTCACCAATTTTAGCTTTTAGATTTCTAGCACTTTCTATATTAGGATTTTTACACTTTTTCATTGTTTGATTGCCTATGTTTGTAGGCAATGACCAAATAACTGCTTTACAAAGAGAAAGCAAGAAAACCACTTATAGGGAAGAATTCATGAAAACCCAAATTTCAGAAACATGTACACTTACAAATCCTCCTTTCCTTAGGCAGGAATCCCCAGGGGATGAGCTCAACACATACTCCACCATGCTAACTCCAAGTCCTCCGCTTTCCGATCGTGGTGACAGCACTGAGTTGACCTCACTATTCAAATGGAAACCCTGCCCAGGTCTTCTCTGAACCATGATTGGTTGGGAAACAGAATGATCTACAACAAAAATATACACACACACTTAAAATTCTAATCAAGGAGGACCAAATCAGTGATGGAACTTTCACAGAGTTATTGTATAATTTATAAACAAATCAGAAACAGTAATTCTGACAGTGTGATGATGCCATCCAGAATGGAAAGAGATTAACTTTTCTGTTAGCAAATTCTGCAAACTGGAAATCTGAAGGTGGCTAAGTTGTTGGTTTACCAATTTTTAATCAAAACTGTATTTTTTTTAAAAAAAACACAACTCAGTAACCATATTCACTCCACACAACGTAAGCCTTGAAACTTTTCAATTCAAATATGAGAAAATAGATTCAGTCTTAATTTGCACTGGGAGTGTGAACAGAGCAACATTGGGAAGTATTATTGAACGCAAACTACTCAACATGATCCTGAGGGTACTCAAGTCCCTTCAATTCCTACTGACTTCTCAAGGAGTTTGAGTGTTCAGAGACTTAAGATCAAACAACTTTATTTACACACACTGAAAAGTCAACACATTACAGGAATGACTTGAAGTGGCTTTACACATATCAATTATAAAGCTGAATTTAAAGGACTGTCATTGGCCGCGATTCAATGCCCTGCGGATCGCGTGTGCGTGCAGTTTCTGCAGAGCACAGTACGCCTTGCGTGTGGCTGCATGTGCATGGTGCGCGGAGCACTGGATCGAGCCCACCAAGTTTGCACAACTAGGCATGCAAAAATTGTGGTTGCTTGTGTTACTTTAATTCAGCCTCCTAGTGCATATACAGTATGTGGAATTGAATGTGTTGTTATACATTATTTTCCCCACAAATTAATTTCCTTCCTCACTGTGTTTCCAGTTCTGGTAGAAGCAATCTTATGCAACCTCTCAGACACTCAATTACTTCATCCATAAAATGCAGAGTAAGGAATGGGAATCCTACCTGGTGTTCTTGCTCAGTAATTAACACATTAAATTAATGTTAGTTAAGTGGAAGACATATTGTCACCAATCGAAAAAAGAAAAATCATGACTTCTTGGCACAGCAGAAAGGATATTTTGATGAGGGAAAAGGAGCTGCACCAAAGCCTATTTGTTTTTATCCCATCTGGAACTCTGTGCAAGTCTTTGCAAACACTGTAAGAGAGTTTGTGGGGCCTGGGAGAATGCTCAGTGTTTAGAATATTAGCTGCATGTGTTTAACAAGTTCTACCGAGTAAGCCATTGGTGACCAAACTTTCCAAAAATCATTCAACCTAAATGAAGACCTAACACAGAAGACTTACAGCCAAAAGGGCAAAGCTTGTCAAAAGTTACAGAATAGTAAAAACATACGGTTGTAATGGAATGTGCTAGGCAGCTCTACTAGCAGGGATCATCACGGTGCCACTTGCAATCACTTTACAAAAATGCATTTATGTATATGATTCAGCACTGTGAAATCTTACTTTACAAATATCAGGGATTTAAGTGATCTTTTTCAACTATCATACGGCATATCAAGTCAGCTAACAAATACTTTAAAATACTTTTCAGAACGAACAAGAATGTGGAAATGTATAAGGGGTGCTTTTAAAAGCATACCTAATTTTATTCCAATGTATTTGTGACTTTTGTTTTAACGAAAAATTGTCACGGGCAGCTGTGAGAAAGGTTTTTAAACATATAAAACTGAAATTAAAAATTACAAAGTTTACTCCAGGTTTCCCAAGTTCAACTCTAAATGAATTAGATGAACAATATTTGAACTACCTGATGTTCCCCAAGCACTCTCTCTCCACTGATCGCTCAGAAATATTCCTTTTGGTCCATCTTTGCTTGAATCATCAGATTCCCAAAACTTTTTACCCGGCAACAGCTGCTGCAAATAATATTTAAAAAGAACAAAAACAGAACAAAAAACCCAAACATGTTTAAATAAAATGCAAGAATACAAATGTTAACATTTAACAAAATCAGTGCCATTTATTATGGAAAATAATCAAGATTATTAAATATCTATTGGTCTTTTTGAAGATTCTGTAAACAATCTATTTTTGTCTGTTTGGTATAGTTCAAAACTGAATAAAAACTTCATCTTAAAAAAATTATATGAACTAACATATGCTTAAGAATCAGAATACTGATACTCTCTGCTTGGCAAGATCCATAAAACAATTGTAACACCCAGTGGAAGCACAAATTTAAAGCCACAGGTGGGGCACTGCTAAGATACATTTTTCATGAAAATTTATCTATTCTACACACACTACTTTATGCACATCCCCTTTTAAAATCATAGCATTTACACTCTTCATACTAGCACAGAAATCTTAGTTTAGAAACAAAACTGGCTTTTAGCAGAAGAGAATATAGTAATATGTTTTGCCTCAACACTTTCTATCTTGTGTGTAAACACTGCAGGTCTGATCCTGCAAGGTTGAGCACTTCCAAAGAGATTCTGTACACCTTTGATTCTGACTGCATTCAGTGGGACTTGAATACAGCAACCTGCAGGATATTTGCAAACACAGTATTGGCACAACATCGACTCTTTAAAATGTGCTCAATTCCCAGATTAAAGCCCGTGTCAGAGGAAGGGGGTATTATTCACACAAGGAAACACCACCATATTCACAGCAAGGGCTACAGATAGAGATGTGAAGACCTGGGAAAAAAATATGGGGAGGGAGGGGGAGATGGAGGACGGACACACAGTTTTCCCCCATTTCGATTTTTTTCCAATAGAAAAAACTGGAAATTTTGGGGAAAGTTGAAAAAACGTCTTATGAAATATTTTCATTTAAAATGAGGAATGACATGCTTTTTAGACAAGGTTTTAAAATATTGTTTGTTACAACTGCCCTTTACTCCCTCATAATGATTTCTAATAACTATATAATATGAAGATGTTCCGGTACAAGTACAATTCTCAAATCCAAGATGCATTTCTGTGCCCAGAGGGTGCTGCCATCTTCACAAGGATGCAGGGCCTTCCTTGCTTGTGAATTTCTGTCTGTAGCCTGCCTTCCTTTGGTGATCTTTGCTCTAGAGTTTGGTCGAGATACTAGAAGTAATTAGCCTGAGTCTGCTGTCCTCCTAACTAGGCCCCTCAATAATTACAAATAATTATTTGCAAATATCTCAGTTTTAATCAAACAACTAATTTACATATAATTATTTGTAATGTTGTTTGAGTGAAACTAAGGTATTTATACTTTTAAATTTCATAAATATACCAAACATTACAATTTTATGGGCTAACAAAGTTGTACATAATACATTTTATGTTCTTAAATTAGTAAATTTAAATACGATAAAAAATAATTTTTATTTTTATATAGTGGCTCCCTGTCATGGCATTCGGAGTGCTTCACATAGAACAATTTAACACAATTTTTAATCCTCACAACAACCCTGTGAGATAGGTTAGGCTTAGAGAATATTGTGACTGGCCCTAGGTCACCCAGAGAGTTTCTGGCTAAGGCAGGACTTGAACTGTGCCCTCTACCTCCCGGTCAGGTACTTGCACACTTAGCCACTACACCACATAGGCTCTGAAGTATTATAATTGCTCTAATAAGTATTGCATATGTTTCAATTTTACCTAAAATTTATTTGTTGGTTTTTTTTTAAACAAAGAAAGGGGGGGGGGGGAAGGGGGGGAGGAGGAGAATAAAAGGCTTTTTTCTCCATGGTTTCAAAATTTCCAGAAACTTTACATCTCTATAGATAATACACAAGGTAGCTGCTGAACTCACGTTAGAATGAAAGCAACTAAAATATCAAGGAACATGTTGCTGCAGTGTAGAGGTGATTCCTATAGCATGAATCCATAAACAGGAAATGGTTGAAGTGTCATGCATTAGAAATGCTGAGTAGTTGAAGTCTGTTATACAATTAAATAGCAACTTTGGGTGAAAACAGACATGACACTAACCACCCTTTAACCACCCTTGGTGGGTATTTATGCATGTTGCAGGGCTGTATTGGTGCCCTATGCAGTCCTGCAACATGCATAAATGACCACCAAGGGTGGTTAAAGGGTGGTTAGCGTCATGTCTGTTTTCACCTTTTGTGTTGACTTAGGCTTGGAATAATGAAGCTAACACTCACACCCTGACTCCCAAGACAACAAGATGCATAGGACTAAAACTGTTTATAGGTGTAGAAAGCTTTCAAGTTCTCCTAGCTAGGTAGTTGGATGGAATGGAAAGGACAGGACAGGTCACAGGACTTCTGTTCTGAATATATTTTTAAGTTTAAAAAGTCCCGTAGGACAAAGTCAAGAAGCTCAGGACACAAAAAATAAAGAGTTGCAGAAAAATGGCAGTAATGAAACCCTGGCAGCAAATGCTAGCCACCCATGAACAGCACAGTTCTCTCTGTATTGCACAACTACAGAAAGGCCACATTCAGTTATGAACTCAACTATCAATAATTCTACCACTGAGTACCCGCCACTCAGTTTCAAAGTATGTTCAGCGGTATGACATATTATGCAGATGAGCTGAAAAGCAACTGCATGAACAGAACCAATTTCAGGATTTGTAACACACACAAAATACACTTTTTAAAAATTCAGGAAAACAGATGTAGGAGAACTGGTTCAACAAAACTTAACTCTCTGTGAGGAAAAGATGTACAAGTAGTTTGTAGGAAGCAAGTTTTTAACCACCACTGAAATGAAAGAATACATAAAGCACAGAGGCCTTAAGTCCACAGCTAACTGTAAAAAATCCCGCATTCTTACATTGTCAAGGCTGTGACCTGGTCAGGATTCTGGCATTAAACATGTTGTTTAACCAAGATCTCCCTTGCAACTTCTGGGGAATATGGCATTCTTCCCTTTCAGTATTCTGTAAACATATACAGTTTCTATGTCCTCATGAAGAGCTAATATTCTTCCTACAGAGGCATGCTGGACAAAACGGGATCAATTTGAAAGAAAATTTCTTTATGGATGTAAACTCATTCTTACTTATGCAAATCCTTAATTCAGGTTTTTAATGTTTTGCTTGGGGCAGGAGGAATTTATCAAAATAATTACAAGTCCACATGGGAAGACAGAGAGGTTGCTATGGTTGCTTTACACTACAGCTGTACTGAGTATAGGGACAAACATCTCTTACAGTTGGTAGCTGGAATTTTCACTCTTAATGTTGTAAATAGCCTACTGTATCAGTAGGGAACAGAAGCCTAAAGGGAAACTTCGTTTCAGACAGAAATGTAATTCTATTGCTCTAGCTTTGTTCAGCGGCACTTCAGTGGATGCTGAGTGCCTGCCTTATGACTGAATCATGCACAAATTAAAAAACAACAATAATCATAATCTGTATAGCACTTCCAACGTTCAAAATGCCTTACAATCCTGATCTAGTTCACCCTCACAACCACCCTGTGAAGTAGGTCATTGATCAGGGACCCATGTTCACTGTCTTCCCATTGCAGACAAATACAGTGAACATGGTGTAACAGCACTGCGGTGATGTGCAGTGAGTGTTGTTAGGATCAGGCCCTCAAAATACCCAGTCACGTAGGGAATTAGCAAACATTAGTTTATTCACATACAATTCTCCCATCGACTACTCTATGCTGGGTATGCAACCCTGTCACGGGTTGGAGGTCCGCACCCACACTTTACCGGGTTTGAGTGACTCAGTTTCCCTCACGTACAGCCCACTTGAATCAGTTTTCCTCTCTGGCCGATTCAAGCCTGCCGCAGGGACAACCCCTTTGTCACCCAAGGGCCCGATCCTTCCCGTTTACAGACTCTTTCTCTCTGGTTTCGCAAAAGCTTGAGAACTCTTGTTGCTCACTAGTGTTCCAATGTTAGACACAGACACTTCTTCATAAAGATAAGAAGTCAGTTTACTGATTACATAAGCAAGACTGTTGATACAGAGTGGTAACTAGAAATCAACGGTAAATATAACGCATTCCTAACCTATACTGGTTGAGTTCCTAAATAAGCATCTTACCCTACCAAGGTCCGTAAGTTCTTCTCAGTCCTTGATGTAAGCGACTGGGTCTTCAGTTTTAGAGTTGCTAGAAAGCAAAGTCCCCTCTCTCAGTCCATAGTTTGGCTCAGCCCTCCTGGCTGCAAGATGTTGAGTGAGTTCCTGATAGTCCCTTTCCCCTCTGGGGTACAACTTCTTATATCCTCAGAAGGAAACTCCTCATATCTTCTCGAGGCTTCTAGAATTCCTTTTGTTCTCTTTATCAGCTTTTCTGTTTCTCTTGCACATAGGCAATGGCTGCCTGCATTAGTATATTAAATGTCTCTGGCCATCCGTCTGGGGCGAATCAACAAACTGTCTTTCCATTTCCTGGAGCTTGGTCAAGTGTCACAGTCCTGATTTGGGTTTTACAGTTCTCAATTGTAACATTACAT
>QEPC01012515.1:1405334-1471548 GCA_003113815.1 Sphenodon punctatus
TTGTTCATGCCATGGTTATCTCTTGCCTCGACTACTGCAACCTCCTCCTTGCTGGCCTCCCTCGCTCTCACCTGTCCCCCCTTATCGCAATGCAAAACTCCGTCGCTAAGGCCATTCTCTCTGCCCGTCGCTTCGACCATATGCAGCCTCTCCTCCTCTCCCTTCACTGGCTCCCCCTTCCTGAACGTATCCTGTTTAAACTCCTGGTTTTCACGTTCAAATCGTTCCACAACCAAGCTCCCCCTTACCTCTGAGACCCCCTACACACTCCTGCACGCGCTCTCCGCTCTTCCGTTATCCCCTCACTCACTCTCCCTCGTTTCTCCTGCTCACCTAACCACCTTCGACCCTTCTCCCTCCCTGCCCCCCATGCCTGGAACTCCCTCCCTGCCCACATCTGCCTTGCCTCCTCCCTCTGCTCCTTCAAATCCCTCCTCAAGACCCACCTTTTCCTTGCTGCCTTTCCCAATGCCTGCTTTCCCCTTACTCTTACTGTCTGCCCTCCTCTGCTGACTGCTGCTACCAACCTCTTTGTAACCAAGCCAAGCATACGGACCTGAGACTTTACATCCGCTTGAATGTTTGTCTGTCTTCTCCCCTGTCTCTCCCACTGTCCCCTCTCCCTGTCTCCCCCTCTTTGTCTTTTAGATTGTAAGCCACCGGCAGGGACCGCGTCTAATTCTATGTTCTGTACAGCACCAGGTTATACGACTAGCGCTATATAAATGTCTAAAATAATAATAAATAATACATGTTGCACCTTTTGCTTTACATATTTACTAGACTTGTAGTCTACATGTAGGCCAGTATCACACATGTGTGACCCTATGTTCCTCCGTGACAAACCCCTCTGGCCCCCTCGGATATCTAGCCCCAGTTGAGTCAGGTAGCAGTTCACTGACTGGCAACAAACCAACAGTCTTTACTTGCTCTCCTTTGTGGCAGCCTTCAAACCTCCTCTCTGTCAGGAGTAGTGATGGGAGCTCTTCCACTTCCAAGCAGCTTCTCCTTTCAGGAACCCCAGAACCACAGGCAGCCACATCAGAGCTCCTTCTGCTGGAGCCCACAACAGACTGAGGCTTGGCCGCCTCAGTACTTCTTATATAGCTGGGTGGCCACATCCAATTCCCAGCCACTTCCGCTTCCTGTGAGTCACTCAGGGGCCTTTCTTAAAAGGCCAGCAGCCCTGTCTGACTGCATTCTGTTACACACGTCTCTCTGGTTATGCTCATTTTTCAGATGACGAATTAAGGCTGAAATGCAGCGATCTGCCTATGGCCATCCCATGACTAGGGGAACCTGGACACAAGAGCGGGGGGTGGGAGAAGTAACTGCCGTGATCCGAAATTACAGCAGGGGGAAACACGCTCATGGGGGTGAGGGGGTTAAATGTCATTAGCTGTAATTTTACTCCTGGTTTACAGGGCTCAAAATCCAGCCCTGTAATCTGTGAGAGTGAAATTGCGGCAGAAATGCACTAATGACATTAAAAAAAAACAACACACACGGAGTGGAGCTTCATGCGCTTCCCCTGCCGTGGATTCTGGCTCATGGAAGTTCTCTTCTCCCCCCTCCACGTCTCGTGTGCAAGTGGCCTAAAACAAGATTTGAACCCTGGTCTTCCAGGTCGAAGTCCTACACCTTACCCACTAGACTACATCTGCTCTAGTCACGACAGCCATGATGCTTCAAATTCTAGAAATTAAGCTCAAACTATGGCACTCCCAAGTAGTCTGCATTAACCAACCAGGAGTTACCATATGCAACAGGAAACACACTTTTTAATCCTGTTTTCTGTTATGAATTAGTGGCTGGTTGCCTTGCACAATGCCAAATCGGGTCACTGCTGGAGCACTCAGTAGATACCGGATAGGAGTTGGGTTGGGGCTGCTTACCTTGAGCTGAGCCTGGGAGTGTCAGTGGCAGCAGCTAGTCTCCAGGAGCAGCAGTGAGTCTCCAGAAGCAGTAGTGGGAGTGGTAGAGGAAGGATCTGGGAGCATCAGAAGTGATGCTCTTGAGCTGCTGCAACTCCCAGACCCCACCACCACACTGCTTCTATCACTACCACTGCCCGTCACAGTTCAACAACCCTAGCACTCCCTCCCCTGTAGCCAGTGTCACTAGGAGTCTCAGCAGGTATAGGCAAAGACTTGCTACTCCTTGTACACCCACAAGATTTGTAGGCAAAAAAGGAGCAACTGGATTTCAAATGAAGCAGGTCATGAAGACACAACCCGATGCCTACTCGCTTTCTGAAAGAATGGGCAGCTTGACATCTGGAAACACAGCGAAACCAGTTAGCAAAAAGCAATCCTAGCTAGCTGTCTCTGCCTGGAGTTAGAGGTGTTGGCTGCCTGCTGTGATGAGTTTGCCACCTACTTTGCAGATAAAGTCGCTTGTATTTGGCTCAACTGGGTGCTGCTACTTTGGGTGCAGGGTCAGAGGTTGGGGAGGCCCAGCCTTGTCTGGCTTACTTGGATCAGCTTTGATTAATCTCGCCCATTGATTCGGAAGATGTGCTTGGAAGGGTGCGGCCAACCAGTTGTGAATTAGATCCATGCCCATTCTGGCTGGTGAAAGCCAGTTGTGAGACACTGTGGGCATTGCTGGCTAGAGTTGTCAATGCCTCCCTTCATGAGGACAGGGTGCCCAATGGTCTTAAAACTGCGGTCGTCCATCCCCAGCTCAAGAAACCATCTCTTGATGTTGACTCCCCTGCCAGCTATCGCCCATCTCTAACCTTCCCCTTTTAAGGAAGGTTACTGAACGGGTGGTTGCCTCGCAGTTCCAGGTGCATCTTGATGCTACTGGTTTCCTGAATCCATATCAGTCAGGTTTTCGTCCTGGGCATGGCACTGAGACTGCGCTTGGGGCCTTGGTTGATGATCTCCACTTAGAAATTGAGAGGTGAAATTGTACCATGTTGGTTTTGTTAGATCTAGCGGCAACCTTTGATACTGTTGATCATGGGGCATTGTTGACACAGCTGTGGAGCCTGGCCAGGGTGCATGGGACCACTCTTGAGTGGTTCTGCTCGTTTCTGGTTGGGAGAACCCAGAAGGTGGTAACGATGGTGGCTTGTTGTCCCTTCAGAAGCTCCCTTGCAGGGTCCCGAAGGGTTCCATTTTGTCTCCACTCCTATTTCAATGTGTATCTGAGACCTCTGGGCCAGAACGTTCGGGGATTTGGAGTGAAGTGCCATCAATATGCTGATGACACCCAGCTCTCTCTCTCTCTCCTTTTCCTCCAACCCCCAACTCAGGTCCTGCGGTCTCTGTGCTCACTCTGTGCTTGGCTGCCATTGGGGACTGACTGAATGTAGGCAAGCTGATTGAAGTTGAATCCAGACAAGACCAAGGTGATGATGGGTGGCCAGCCATGTGACCTGGGAGATGTAGGGACCCATTACTGATGGAGTCCAGCTTCCTTTGATCACTCAGGTTCACAGCCTTGGGGTGCTCTTGGATCCACTGCTGCGCTTAGATTGTCAGGTTGCACCAATGGTCAGGCGTGCCTTTCGCCAATTACATCTGGCGAGAAAACGGCAACTGTTCTTATCAGATTCGATTTTGGCCACCACCATCTATGCCTTCATAACCTCGAGGCTGGACTACCGCAATGCACTTCTGTCAGGGACGGGTCACCGGGAGCATATTACATTGGTGCTCCAGAGTCTGCACTGGCTGCCAATAGCTTTTCGGGCACAATTCAAGGTGCTGGTTTTAACCTATAAAGCCTTAAACGGCTTGAGCCCCAGGTATCTGAAAGACCGTCTCCTCCTTCATGTCACCCCTAAGGAAATCTGAGGGCACCCTCTTGCAGGTGTCATCTCTTTGAGTTGTTTTTACAACTACGGTGTACGGGGAGATGAACTTGGTGACGTGGCTGCCCTGTGATTATGGAACTCCCTCTCCCAGGGATCCGCCTACGGCCAAGCCTGTTCATCTTCCAGAAACAATGCAAGACCTTTTTATTTGGACAAGTATTTGGCAGGCAGGGATAGAGATGTGGGTGTAGGGGAGGGCTGGGTTAACCACTGGGTTAACCACTTAACATATGTATCTCACACATATAGACACACAATTAAATATTAATATTGATATTATGGGTATTTTAATTGCTGTTTTTATTATTGTAAGCCACCCTGAGCGGGAAGTGTGGCATATAAAATTTGATTAAATAAATAAAATCTGAGTTCCAGCACTTGGGCTTTGAGCGCCACTAATGGAGTTGCCATTATACCTAGGGTGGCCATACCTACCCTTTGAAAGAGGACACTTATGAAAAATACATGTTGCAGGGCTTCAGTGGTTCCAGTGCAAGCCCTACACCGCGTATTTTTTCCAGAAGCATCCTCTTTTAAAGGGGAGGAATTGTCACCCTAATTATGCGTAATGGATTACTATATCAAGACAATTCCATGGATTTTCCAACTTGAGTATTGATGAACATAACGGAATCATATAATGTAAAGAGTTACAAGGTACCTCTAGGGTCAACTAGTCCATCTGCCTGCCCACATGCAGTATGATTACAACGTATTTGTAATCCAAATGTATTTATTTTTAAAACTCGTTACCCCGCCCCTCCTCCCACAGGCAGCTCGGGGCGGCTTACAATCATTAAAAACAATTTTAAAAGTAAGTAGAGATAAATCTAGAAAGCTGGACAGTCCAATAGTATTATACTACCTCATTACTAAAGGCAGTTGCCTGAATGAGTTTTCCCCAGCTAGCTCCTCTACTGCTGTCAGTCTAGACATTTTATTATTTATTTGTTATTTCAATTTTTATGCCACCCTTCCCACAAGGCTCAGGGCAGCTTACAATCCATAAAAATCAAAATTCATACAATAAAAACACCTTTGCCAAAAACTCCTATCCCCCCCAGCCCTACCTGGAAACCCCCAAACCCCATTTATTCCTGCCTGAAAAAAGCAATTTCAAATTGTTACCCATGAACAAGGGTAACAGACAAAACCCACAGCAGGGTGCCCCCAGTTGACCATAGGGGCCGCAACAAATGGTAGGATAAGCGGTCTTTCAGGTATGCGGGACTCAGACCATTTAGGGCTTTATAGGTCAAAACCAGCACTTTGATTTGTGCCTGGAAAGCTATAGTCAGGCAATGCAAACTTTGGAGCATCAGTGCAACATGCTCCCGGCAACTTGTCCTCAAAAGGATCCAAGCTGCCGCATTCTGCACCAGCTGCACCTTCTGACAGTTAGCAAGGGCAGCCCCATGTAGAGCGTATTGCAGTCGTCTAGTCTTGAGGTGATAAAAGCATGGACAACAGTGACTGGATCTGAATTAGAAAGCAACAGCTACAGCCTCCTCAACGGACAGAGTTGGTGAAAGGCATTCCTGGTCACTGCCACCATCTGACAGTTCAGGTGTAGAGACCGATCCAAAAGCACTCAGAGGCTGAGAACCTGAGTGACCAGAGGGGGCTGGACCCCATCAATGACAGGTGTCCCAATCCCCTCCAAGTGACAAGACCGGCCATCCATCATCACTTCAGTCTTGTCAGGATTCAGCTTCAAATCGGCTCACCCTCATCCAGTCCCCAACAGCAGCCAGGCATTGGGTAAGCACCTAGACTGCAGGACCTGAGTTGGATGAAAAAGAGAGGTAGAACTGACCTCACCCCAACCCCCCAAATGACCTCACCCAGCAGCCTCAGATGCACATTGAACAAGAGCAGAGACCAAAAAGAACCTGAGGGACACCACAGGGAAGGTCCTGAGGAGACAACGAGGAATCGTCCATTACGACCCGCTGGGACCTTCCTGACAGGAAAGAGCAGAACTACTCAAGGGTGGTCCCGCACACTCCTGTCAAGTTCCGCAGTCTTGCCAACACCACCTCATGATCAACCGTATCAAAGGCCACTGAAAGATGTAAAACATCAACAAGGTAGAATTCCCTTTGTCCACCCTCCAGGTGCAGGACATCGACCAAAGCCACAAGTGTAGACTCCATGCCATACCCAGAACGAAAACCTGACTGAAATGGGTCCAGGAAACCCACTCAATAACCTTCCCTAAAAAGGGAAGGTTAGAGACAGGCCAATAGCTGGCTGGGGCGTTAGCGTCCAGAGATGGTTTCTTAAGCAGGAGGCAGACCACTGCAGTTTTATGAGTGTTCGACTCTCTTTCCTCCCGATGGGAGACATTGATAACCCCAGCCAACAACAGCCCCAACAACTCCGAGCTGGTGAGGACAATGATCTAATGCTTTCTAATTCAGATCCCCGGTCTCACCTTTCTCCCCTCATCTCTGTCCAAAACTCTGCTGCCATGGTCATCTACCTCGCCAGTTGCTTCGACCATGTGCAGCCCCTCCTCTCTTCGCTTCACTGGCTTCCCCTTCCTGAACGAATCCTGCACAAGCTCCTAGTCTTCACCTATAAAGCTCTTCACAACCTTGCTCCCCCCTACCTCTCTGCACTTATCGCCCTCCATACTTCAGCCCGTGCACTTCGCTCCTCCTCTGTCCCTTCTCTCACCCTTCCACGCCTTCCCTGCTCCCCTAAGCGCCTTCGTCCCTTCTCACTTGCTGCCCCCCATGCCTGGAACTCCCTCCCTGTCCACATCCGCCTTGCCCCCTCCCTTCATACCTTCAAATCTCTCCTTAAAACTCACCTCTTTCGCTCTGCTCTGTCTGACTCTTTATCCTGCTGAGCCACTATTTCCTATACCTACGATCGGTTTACCCTTATCCTTGCAACATGGACCTGCCTGCTGTCATTCTCATCTTAACCAAGCCAAGTACGTGCACTTGAGACCTCGCATCTTCATGAATGTTAGACCCCTTGTCTCGCCCTCTGTTCCCCTTCCTAAGTCTCTCCCCCAGCTCCTGTCTCTCAGATTGTAAGCCCTAGGGTTATAAAAAATAATAATAATCCAGAACTGGTTGCCCTCATTGCCCCAAGCACCTCCCTCGCATGGGTGGGTGATACCAATTGAAAGTGATCCAAATAAACAGGGCTAGACAAAGCTTCCATAATCCCCAACTGCTACTCTGCAGCTGAAGTGGTGGTACCCAAGACATGGTGAATACGAGCGATTTTGTCTGCAAAGTAACTAATAAAAATGTCACACTGGGCAACAGATGACATGGAAATATTAACCACAAATTCAACAGCATGACTTCATACAGAACACAAATTGCAGCAGAGAAAGACACAGCAAACACAATGTCCCATGCAAAAGACCAGTGCTCTATACTACACACTGAACCTAAAAGCTCCTTAAGCCCAAGTATAGGACTGAACTTCCTTTCCTAGGATCAGAAGATAACACAGTACTTTCAAATGCTCATTTTCTGCATTAGAAGTTCCAGTTCCCAAAGTTCCAAACTTTTAATTGCATTCTCTATCACTGCAATATATGAAGCCCCATGAGCTTCAACAGTTTCCATCATGCCTTCTACTGTCTGAGCAAGACCACTTAGCTACCCATTTAATCTCCTCAGAGTCTTACACAATTTACTTTTTAGCCCAGCAGTTTCAGTGCAACAAATCCTTCTTCCCCCAAGAGTTTTTTTTAATGATCTCCACATCTGGATGCTAACAATTTGGTGATCTCTTTCTTTTCATCTCCTTCCATTAGGAAAGTGAGAAGGCCAGATATTCCAGACACCACTTTTGCCATTTGCACTAGGACTGCACCACATATTAAAAAAAATATTTGCGAGTATTTCTGAGGGTCTGAGGACTGGCCCCAAGTCTTTGGGCCTGGCCTCGGAGAATATATGGGCAGTTTCCGGGGCAAGGTGGGGGCCAGAGGGAGCCTGCTGAGAGTGAATTGGCCAGGGAAGCAACCACGCTCCAGAGGGAGTCTGGCAACACGTGGCTACCTCCAGCGCTGGTTAAAGGGTTTTTTTGTGTGTGTTTTTTTTAAAGGGGGGGCGGGGAGACCTGGGCCCCTTCTGAGCAGGCTCAGACTGTTCCAAGATGGCACCTGCAGCATGCTGGAGTTGAGGTCCTTTCTACTGAAAGAACCTTTTCTTCCTATCGGGATGAAATGTGGAAGTTCCCACCCCCTAAATTCCCACGCACGGTCTGGTAGTGGCCCTGGCCACGCCCCCACCCCCTCATTTGGCTCAAGAGCACCATGGAGAAGGGAGGTGGAGGTGGTGTCAATCCCCATAAGTGTATTCCACACCTTGATCTTGGTCTTGTTAGGCCATGACCTGAAACACCTGCACTTTGCTCCATGATGGAGCAGGTGCAGCAATGATCATGGATTGGCCAGCTCTCACCCTCTGTGGTGCTACCTATGGGTGATCAGGGATGTGTGGATGGGCTGTGCGCAGCCATGTTCTATGCACCTACCCTCACTTCCCCCATCCACTACGAATGGAGATTTGTTTTGTTCTTTTTCACAGACGATATTCTTATAGCCCTGCAGGTCCTTGAGGACACTGCTCAGGATCTGCAGCAGGCTGTGGCTCTTTTCCGCAAGGGAAGCCACAACTACAGAGAGGCATGAGAGTGACCCGTGCTTTCATAGTATTCACCCTTTTTCTGCTGTGGGCTACAGGGGATGTGTGCTGAGAGGTGAATGTTTCACTGGGATCCCTCACCTAGTCTCTTTCAGTGCAAGTGCTCATGCAGGAGAGGGTGGAGGAGTGCCAGGAACTTATGGAGGTGGACCTGGACATGTGCTGGCAGGTGCATGACCTCTCCCGGGCTTGGTGGAGCAGGGCCCGAGGGAGGCATGCCCAGTTCTCTTGTTTTAAATAAGTTTCCTTGTTTTCTGAAGTTTTAAATAAATAATATTTTGCTTTTTTATGAACAGCATTTATGAGGCAAATCACAATAAAACAGTTAAAGATATTCTTGCTTTCACTCAGGGACTATGGTATTTGTGTGTTGAAATTAGATGAAAAGCAGTTTAAAAAAAATGTTGGGCATTAAACAAGCTCACCAACCCTCACGTGATCAAGAACTGTTGCACCCAAGTTTAAAAGATTTGGAAAGTAGTAATTATCTAGGTGCACTATTATGGAATCAGCTTCCAGCACAAACAATTTTTAATCGCTTTTAGCTACGATGGAAAAATAATATCTTAAAAGAAGTGTGTGTCTGTTTTGGTCTGTCCCATAGCATAAAAGTTTGCAAGCAGCAAATTCAGTGGTCAGGATGTCTTGATTTAATCAATGTTTTCCACAAGAAGTGCATTCTTGTTGTTTAATATACCCTTAATACATATTCTTCTCAACTAATAGACAGATGTAAGGTTTCATTTTTAGAAGGTATACACCATACATTTTAAAACAGTGATTTTGATATTTTTTCAGATTAATTTTACAGCTACATCAGAAAACTTAATTATGATTTGGTTATTTTATTTACCAAAGCTAAGTGATGCAGATACTTGTGAAGTCATTGGGGGGTGAACAATCTCCAACTCACTTCAGTGAATATTCCCAAACAGGGTCTCTTTTACAGTCTGCTACCATGGTAGGTTTTTTCCTTCTACTGTTCCCTCACTAGATCTCAAATCAATGGAGAGGCTATACTCGGAAACCTATCCCTCAAAGACTTTAGAATATTCTACTCAAAATGTTTCTCTTTTGTTTCTACTGTCCCTTCCTTGCATCTATGCCCAGGCTCCTTCTCCTTGCCCAGATCCACTCCATCCCAACAATCCTCTGTTCCAGAGATTCTTAACCTGGTGCTCAGAAGCACAAGAGTGCTTGGGCAATGCATGAAAGTGCTCCCCAAGCCAGCTGTCAGTTGCACTTTGAACTGGTCCTTCACTCACTGAAGTCAATATGAGCTAGGCTATTGAGTTCAATTGAGTTGAACTCTTAACGTCCTGTTGTTAGTAAGGCAACAAACTTTCCCTTTGTGTCTTTTCAGCAGGGGGAGACGCCCAGATCTGACTTGAGGGTGTTTCCTCCTTCTAAAGGTCCAGTGAGATATCTCCTCACCACAAAACCTTTTGTTTTGCAAATTAAATAATTCAATAAGAACTGTTTTTACCTCACAAATACTGCCCTCATGGTCCATTCCTGCCACCAATGCATAGATTAAAGCATTGACTAGGGGATGTCAATGGGTACGGATTACTCTGTAACTGCCCATAACTGTCTGCTACACAGTAATCCGTACCAGTCCACAACAGCGGACCGCAAATTGTGGCTCCTCTGTTATGGACCTGATTTTCCCACCTCCCAGGGCCTTGGTATGGTAGTTACCAGCCTCAGAGGGTTGATTGAAGGTCCAGTGGACTTGACTAAAGGTCCAGGGTGGGTGGGTGGGTGGGGGTGTTCCTCCTGTGTGGATGAGGCCCCCCCTACCCCCCGGACAGCTTCCCTCACCGCAGCATGCTGTGTCATGTGCAAAATGACCGCTGGGGTTGTTTTGCACATGAGCAGCACATGCAAAGAACAGCTGCCACAAAGAACAGCTGTCTTTTTCAAAAATGGTGTCAAGGCTGCCAGTACCATTCTGGAAAAGGGCTGTGCATGCACAAAGTGGCCCCAGGAGCCATTTTGCACATGCACCCTGTGGATCAATTACCTCCACAGCGTGCTGCAGCGAGAAAGCCTGCCAGGGGGTTCTTCTACACAGGAGGAGCCCCCAGGACTCTCAATCAAGCCAGCCAGACCTTCAATCAAGTCCTCCGAGGCTGGTAAGTACCACACCAGGGCCGTGGGGGGTGGAAAGACAAGCCCATGGGGGTAAAAATCTGTTTGTTTGGGGTTCTTTGGATTTAATTACAGGTTACAGATTATGGATTTAATCCATACGCGTAAATACGTAAAATGATAAAAAAATATTAAAAATCAACTGTGCCCTAACCAAGCCACAATTGAAAATCAGTGTGGGTTGACATCCCTAGCACTGACTAAGTCCTGGAAGCTCTCTTTCTAAGACTGAAAAGTTGGCATGGGGAAGAGGGGATTTGGGTATTCATATTCCCACTGCTCTGAAAGTTCAGGGGTATGTATCCCCCTATTTTCACTATAATTATGTTGCTGCCAGGTTATGAATTTGCGGCAGTTCCCTGTTCAGCTTCATTAGGCAACTGCGATGGTTCAGTGGCTCTCTGTGAGGGAAAACAAGTTCCACCCTTTCATGCTGTCTCTTTGCCACTTCAAGCAGCAAAGCGACAGAGTGGAAGAACAGGGCTTCTTTCCCACCCACAGAGCCACCTCTGGAAGTCACCAGGGAGCAAGAGCCACCAGTGCTATATCCTGCTGCCCTGCCACTGACTCATGCCATGCTTGGGGGGGAGAGCGGAGCCTGGAGGCTGTTCTGAACCTGCTTGTCATAGCTGGATCCTGCCTTGTGTTCCTGTTGCACTTGCTTTTGAGGGAACAGTCTGGAGCTTGCCCTGAGCCTGCCTATTCCAGCAGGAGACTACCCACCATCATGGCTGTCCTGGCACTAGGCTTCATGCCCACCCAGGGCATCAACAGTTAATAAATCAGTTTATGGGAATTTAGGCAAGGCTGTAAGACATACTACTTGTCAGACTAGAATCTGTTTTGGGGGGGCAAGTGGGTTGGGGCCTGAAAAAACCCACTCACCTCAAAAAGTATACTTGCCAGAGATGGGTTTCATAGCCCTATTAAACAGAGTGGCTGATGCTGAAGAAAAGGTTGGACAGCTCTACTTCAAAAAAAGGGGAAGTTCCGCATTTTGGTATTAATACAGCTAGGCCAGAGCTCAGTTTAGCAAGGAACTTGTATCTGTCCGTTTTTTGAGACTGTTCCATCTCTCCCGTGTCAAATGATCAATCTAGAATCTCTCTTGCTTCACTTCCCCTCTTCATTGTGAGCGGGTCATAGCTGATGACAGAATCCCTCTCAATGGAGGAAATGGCATACAAATAAGCATATTTCTCATACTGGCAGTACAGGAGACCACAGCATCTCTGATTAATCCTCAATATTTTCCTTTCCCAAATTCTACGTGAATCATCATGTCTCACTGAGGAGTAAAGATAGCTCAGAAGTCATGATGGGCACAACTGACAGGGAACAAGCATCCAAGATGACTACTATCCATTTACAGATCTTAATGAGACTGTCACCATACCTATATATCCTAAGATCTAACAGTATAAGCATGTAAGTATAATTTTGATCTATATGCTACCCTAAAAATAGCTGATCAAATGTCCCCTCTGAGGTGGACACCATGGTCTCCTGGTCCTTTAGTCTCCTCATCATCCTAAATCTACTAAGCCAAGCAAAAACAGTCACAGATTTCCTTCTTGTTTAAATGCTCCTGAGAAAGCTTTCTAGATTTCCTTGTTTTTATAAAAATGAAAAAGTATCCAGAGCAGTGATGTTTTTCTTGAAAATTTTGCCCAAAATCGATTGGGATCCGATTTAGCATGTTTATTTATATTAAACAAAACTCAAGAATACATCATGTTAATTTTATGAGCTGGATAAATATCTCAAAAGTTTTTCCTATAGCCAAAAGTAGTTAGCTGAAATATTTAATTGGGGAGGGGGCGGGAGGGAATCCATAAGCGCACGTAATGTGTTTTAAAATAAATGTTATATTCAAACAAATTCAAAGATTTTCTTGGAAATTATCTTTATTGGAATTACTTGTAAATATTTTAAGACATGACAACTTAATAGCATATACTTTCCTTACATTGTTTAAATTTTAAGAAAAAAATTAAGCCACTAAGACTGTTAAGATACTAATTTGGGGGCATTATCGACAGAACGCCCAAAGAGCTGGGCATGATATGCCACTGTTGTCCATTGATCTATTTCAACAGAGTTTAACTTTCACTGGGCATCTTTAGTTTCATTGTCACTGTCTACAGAAGTGCTTACACTACTTGTTAGTTCCAGTTCAGTTTGAGGCAAATCTGATTCAGAACTGCTTGAGCCACGTTCTCTTCACTAAAGGAGGATATGTATGTATGCATGCATGTATGTATGAAAAAGTTAATTACAACTTTAAAACTGCCCAATTTGACTGGTATTGGTATCCATTCATTACGTTATGAATTAACTGTATGAAACAATGCATTTTTAGAACTGGAACATTTTCCAGAAAAATGTAGCAGAAAATTTTATGCACTACATCTCTGGTCCAGAGTAAGACATCACACTGGAATCTAAGGCAGTCAGGCCAAGCTGCTCTCTAAGAAAACAATCTTTGCTGAAAAATCCATTCCAGTGGCCCAAGATACTTAAACTTTATTGAGTTTTAGAACTGGACGCAACAGCTTCACAGTACAATTTTAATTTATTTTATCAGTCGATATTCTGTCCTTCACATTCAACATAAAAACTGCTCAAAAGCATATAATCATCAGTTCAGAACAGCCTCTAAAGAGAAGCTTAATGGTTTGAATATCTAAGCTTTTAGTTTAAAAACATACTTGTCTGTGAAGGAAGCAAAAAGTTCTAAACTGATTTCTGACCCAGTAAGCAGTATACCCATCTGAGCGTCATCAGGAATATCTAAATCCAACCGCCTTTACTCTAGTCTTGTCCTCCTTGATCTCTCTGCTGCCTCTGACACTGTTGACCACTCCCTCCTGCTTGAATCGCTCCATTCCTTTGGATTCCGGGACTCTGTCCTCAACTGTTTCTCCTCCTACTTCTCTGACCGCTCCGTCAATGTATCTCTTCCTAACTCCTCCCCCGCCTCCTCCCTACCCCTCTTGGTCGGGGTTCCCCAAGACTCTGTCCTTGGACCTCTCCTCTTCTCTATCTACACCCAATCCCTAGGTAAACTCATTGCCTCCCACGGTTTCCAATACCACCTATACCCTGATGACACTCAACTCTCTCTCTCCACTCTTTCCCTCTCCCCCTCTGTTCAAGCTCGTCTCACCAACTCTCTCTCCAATATCTCCGCCTGGATGTCTCAACACCAACTCAAACTGAATATGGCGAAAACTCAACTCTTGATCTTCCCTCCCAATCCTTCCTCTCCCTCTTCTCTGACAATTACCATTGACGTGGTCTCCATCCTCCCTGTCCCCAAGCCTGCAGCTTGGGCTTCATCTTCGACTCGCACCTTACCTTCAAACCCTATATTGACTCAGTTGCCAAATCCTGCCGCTTCTCCCTCCACAACATTACCAAGATCCGTCCTTTTCTGTTTGTCTCCTCTGCCAAAACTGTCATCCATGCCCTAGTCATCTCACGCCTTGACTCCATTCTCACATTTCTCCCCTTATCTCTGTTCAAAACTCTGTTGCCAGGATCATCCACCTAGCCCGTCGCTTTGACCACGTGCAGCCTCTCCTCTCTCCACTGGCTCCCTCTTCCTGAGTGCATTCTGCACAAGCTCCTTGTATTCACCTACAAAGCCCTTCACAACCTCGCTCCCCCCTACCTCTCTGCCCTGATTTCCCTCCAAACCGGTGCTTGAGCACTCTGCTCCTCCTCCAGCCCCTCTCTCACGCCTCCCCTGCTCCCCCAGCTGCCTTCGTCCCTTCTCCCCCGCAGGCCTGGAACTCCCTCCCTGCCATCATCCGCCTGGCCCCCACCCTTCACACCTTCAAATCCCTCCTCAAAACCCACCTCTTCCGCTCCGCCCTTCCTAACTCCTGCTAACCATTCTCATCCTGGATTATCCCCCACCTGCTATCTGTAAACTCCCAACTTACTGCAATCAAGCCAAGAAAGTGCACCTGAGTTCTCGCATCCTCATTAATGTCGCATCCCTTGTCTCTCACTCTGTTCCTCCTTCCCTGTCTCTAGATTGTAAGCTCTTGGGCAGGGACTGTGTCTATCTTATTATTATTAGCAAGCATTTATATAGTGCCAGCAATATACCTGGTGCTTTACAAAGTAATTGAATAGACACGGTCCCTGCCCTAGGGCTTGCAATCTTTCTTTGTAAAGCACCAGGTACATTGCTGGCACTATATAAATAGTCATAATAATAATAAAATTTCCAAGAACAGTGTGGGAAAGCTAGTAGATGAAAGGGAGCACAATAAGGGATATGGGTTAGGAGGAACCTGTAGCCTGAAGTAAAGGGGAAATCTTTAGATTGTAAGTTCTTGGGCAGGGTCTATCTTGTTTTTTGTAAAGCGCCAGGTACATCGCTGGTGCTATATAAACGCTAATAATAATAATCCAATACTTGCATTTCCTTTAACAGAAATTAAAGTAAACTTTGAATACCAGAACATATATGGGCCAGATCAGTGAAATAAAAGTGCTTTCTTCAGAGCGCCTGTTCTTAGCATCTTTGACAACACCAACATTTTGTACCTGTGTACACCAGCGGTGGGAAACCTTTTCCCTCCAGCAGGCCACTTTGAAAACTAGTACAAGCTCTGCAAATTGGACAGGAGTTGGAAGTGGAGGTGCTTAAAGAGCGTAAAATGGGAGGAGCCAGGTATTGGGATATATGCCGTAAATCCACCCCTATCCTTTAGTGTATCCACTCCCTTCTCCTGAGTACTCGCTTCCAATGCTTGAGCAGAGGGAATGGACCCAGGAAGTGGAAAGGAGCCAAATGAAAAAATAAAAAATAGAATGAAAAAAAAAAGTTGAGGTCTAAAGGTTTACCACCCTTGCCACAAACGGTTAATACAGAGACCAAAATACAAGATAATACGAGACGTACAGCATTTGGGGCATCAAGATGAGAAAACACTTTGAAGGAAAATGGGTGTGAAAGATTTTAAGTACCAAATTAGGAGTTTGCGATATGATCATACACAGAAACTATTATTTGTAGTCAACTGGTTAATGTAATCCCATGTCAAATCTGAGTCCTGCAGTCATGTCCTTGCTTAGAATATATCTCAAAGTTTGTGTGCCTTAGAAAGGTCAAACACCTACACATGTTCACATTTTTAGCAATTCAACCTGCAAGTTTTTCATGCATTTTCATGCATGGGGGTGGGGGGAGAGAAGGCATTAGGATCCAGGGGAGCTCCCAAGTCTTAAGCCTGGGCTGGTAGACTCCAGAGGCAGGAGCCCTAACCATAAGCTACTGGTCTACACTGGTAGACCAGGGGAGTATATTCTCTGATCACTGTAGCCCACTTCCACTGAAATTCCCCATCTACTGAGCTCCCAATAGGCTCTCGCGTCCTTAGGAGACAATGCAGAAAGAGGTCTGAGTAACCAGGCGGCTACCTGGCCCACAACTGTGAGGAACCCAGTGTCCAAGCTCCCCGTTCCTAGTTCCTCTCTCCTGTCTCCCAGTTTTTGCTCCTCATGAGTTGCATCCCTTGTCTCTCACTCTGTTCCCCCCTTCCCTGTCTCCCCTCCCCCTGTCTTTAGATTGTAAGCTCTCAAGCAGGGACCATGTCTATCTTATTCTTTGTAAAACGCCAGGTACACTGCTGGCACTATATAAATGCTTATAATAATAATCTGTTGTTAGTCCCACACCAACCAGGTCCGCAGCTCTCTTGCTATATTCACAGTCCTTTAACTCCTCCTTCAGACAAATATTCTGAATCTTGACCTCATGACATAAGAGGTAAACTAACTCCCAAGGAATAAATGTACAACAATGAAAATATTTTTATTTTTCAACATAATCCCCTCGAACATCTATACACTTGGCCCAGCGATGCCACATTTGTATCCCTTAAAAAAAAAAGATTTGTCAATCTTTTTCCATGCAAGTGACCCTTCAATTGTGGAAACAGATAAAAGTCACTAGGGGCCAGGTCAAGTGAATAGGGTGGGTGATCAAGTAGTTCGAAGTCCACTTCATGAATGGCAGGCATTGCAACAGGGGACCTCTGAACTGGCACACTGTCCTGATGGAATAGCACATGGCAACGTAACTTTCCTCAGCCGTTCTCTTTTATTGCAACACGCAACTTCTGAACCAAATTTGCATAATAACTGCCTGTTAGTGGGCTCGATCCCATGCTGCGCAGATTGCGTGCACATACAAAGCCACACGCAAACCAGGGGGATCTGCATTGCAGGCACACTGTGTCTCATGGAAACCGTGTACACGCAATCCACGGGGCATGGGATCGCAGTCATTGTCTGGACACGCTTCAAATAGTCAATCAATATCCCTCAGCATCCAAAAAAACTGAGGCCATAACCATACCAGCACTTGGTTGAACACGAAAATTCTTTGGTGCAGGAGATCTATGATGCTTCCACTGTTTGGATTGTTCTTTTTTCTCTGGATTGAAGTGGTGGACTCATGTGTCATCCATAGTTGATCCTGTTAAGATGTCTAGGTTACATTTGATACTGTTGATCAAGAGAGGTTGGTGACTTGTCTGCAGGACGGAGCTGGGGTGGCTGGAACTGTTCTTGAATGATTTCGTTCCTTCCTGACTGGAAGAACTTAGCATGTGGTGCTTGGTGACTGTTCATCTTCTCCATGAGACCTCATGTGTAGAGTCCTGCAGGGGTCTATTTTGTCCCCTTCTCCTGTTCAACATGTACATGCAGCCTTTGGGCGACATCATTCGAGGGTGTGGTGTGTCATTCGAGGGTGTAGTGCGAGGACACCCAACTTTACCTCTCTTTTTCAACCAACCCAGAGCCGGCAGTCTCGGTGCTTTCCTGGTGTTTGGTGACTGTGGGGGACTGGATGAGGGTGAACTGTCTGAAGCTGAATCCTGACAAGACACCTCTGTGTGCTTGTGGGTAGGGCTGTGGGATGCTGGTGGGTAGGACTGTGGGAGTGGTGGCACCTGTCGTTGATAGGGTCTGCCCCCCGTTAGTTCCTCAGGTCTGGAGTCTGAGGGTGCTCCTTGACTCATGACTCCGCTTGGATGTCCAGGTGGTGGTTGTGGCGAAGGGGGCATTTCGCCAATTACGCCTGGTGTCTCGGCTTTGGCCGTATGTCTCAGAAGCGGATCCGGCCACCCTCATCCATGCTTTCATCACCTTGAGATTGGACTATTGCAACGCGCTCTACGTGGGGCTACCTTTGGTGACGGTTCAGAAACTGCAGTTGGTGCAGAATGTGGCAGCCTGTCTCCTTTCGGGGACAAGTTGCCATGAGTACATTACACCAGTACTTCGTTCTTTGCACTGACGGCCTACTGCTTTCCGGGACCAATTCAAGGTGTTGGTTTTGACCTAATAAAGCCCTAAATAGGGCAACTGGGATTCTTACCTGTGAATTGCCCTTCTGTAGCCTTACAGAGAGTTTATTCGGACTCAGGGAGCGATCTCCCTCATGTCCACCAGGAAGCAGCATAGACTTTCCACTCGGCATGTCTAGGGAGAGCGCACCCTCACTTCCCCAGGAGTATCACAGCTGATGTATCCGTAGCTAGAAGAAACAAAAACAGAACCTTCCCCGAAACTTCGAGGAGTAACGTTAACCAAACCCCCACGTAACGGGGACTAAACCTCCACAGAACTAAGAGGAATTCAACAAAACAGCCCGGGTGGGCTGAATAAACTCCCTGTAAGGCTACAGAAGGGCAATTCACAGGTAAGAATCCCAATTGCCCTTTCTATAAGCCTTCAGTCCATTTATTCGGACTCAGGGAGATAACAGACCAGTACTATTTATTCGGTAGGGGAGGGACAACCAGGTTTAACAAGACCCCAGTACTCCTTGAAGGCAGCCTCGGCAGATTGGTGCAGATCAATTTTATAGTGCCTGGTGAACGAATGCAGGTTTTTCCAGGTGGCTGCCTTGCATATTTCACCTATCGGGGCCCGGGAGTGAAACACCGAATTAGTGGCCGCTCCCCCGGTTGAGTGAGTCAGGATAGGATTGGGGGGCTGGAGGCCGGAAGCTTTGTATGCTTCAGCTATGCAGGTCGAGATCCAGCCAGCAATAACTGATTTGGAAGCCTTTTTGCCCCTGTGACAGGGATGATAGCTTACTAGAAGGCTAGAGGAACGTCTGAAGGAGGCCGAACGATGCAGGTATATCTTTAAAGCCCTGAGTACGTCCAGAGAATGCCACAGTTTCTTCAGAGAGTTACGGGGACAAGGGCAGAAGGAGGGTAGGACCACATCTTGGGAGATATGGAAGAGGGAGGAAGCTTTCGGAAGGAAGGAAGGAAGGAAGGAAGGAAGGATCCAGGCAGAGACAGACCGATTCCTTCCTGAAGGAGCATAGGGAAGGGTCGGCCGACAGGGCCCCAATCTCAGATATACGTCTGGCCGAGGTGATGACTATTAGAAAGGCCGCCTTAATTGAAAGGTAGAATAGAGAAACCTGATTTAGGGGTTCAAATGGGGGCCCTGTAAGAGCCTTAGGAACCAGGTTGAGGTTCCAGTTAGGGAACCTGTGTACTACAGGTGGGGAAATTTGACGGGCGGCCCTCATGAACTGGCGTACATGAGGGTGGGTTGAAAGGCGTGGTCTACCGGAAGCCCCTAAGGTGCTATCAATTGCAGCCAACTGTCTGGATAGAATGTTGGGGCGTAGGCCTTTGTCCAATCCCTCTTGTAAGAACTGGAGGACCTGGCCTACAGAGGGCGACTATGGGGAAACAAGCTCACAAAGACCTTCCAAGTACACTGGTATATGCGTTGAGTGGACTTTCGCTTAGAAGCTAGCAGAGTGCGTATAACAGTCAGAATAGCCCAGACCCTGAAGTGCTAGGGTCTCAACAGCCATACTGTTAGTTTCCGAAACTCCGGTTGCTGATACAGGAGAGGTCCCTGTGACAGCAGGTCTTGCATGACAGGTAGCGTGAGGAGGTTCCCGTGTGACAGGGTGAGCAAGTCTATGAACCATGGCCAACGAGGCCAGAAGGGGGCAACGAATATCACAATGGCTCTCTGGAACTTGCAACGGCGGATCGCACGGCTGAGTAAGGGGAATGGGGGGAAGGCGTAAAGAAGGCCCGGAGGCCACTGACGGCTGAGAGCATCGGTGGCTTCGGATCTGGGGTGCAGGTTCCTGCTGAAAAAGCGGGGCAATTTGTAGTTGGTCGGAGAGGCAAATAGGTCAAGGATCGGGTTGCCGAACGTCTCGATGATTAGTTGAAATGCGGTCGGGTTGAGGGCCCATTCCCCTGGATCCAGAGTCTGATGGCTCAACCAGTCGGCTTTGACATTGTCTACACCTTTTATGTGGAGAGTCGACAGAGGGTGTAGGTGAGACTCTGCCCAATGCATCAAGCGGGAGGCTTCCTTGTGCAGCGCCTTCGACCAAGAGTCCCCCTGGTGGTTGACGTAAGTCATGGCTGTGGTGTTGTCTGTGAAGACGATCACATGGCAACCCTCCAATAGGGTGATGAACCATTGGAGGGCTAGTTAAATGGCCTTGAGCGCTAACCAATTGATGCTGTGGGTGGCATCTGTGGCCAACCAGACCCCCTGTGTGAAGTTGTTGCCGATGTGGGCTCCCCATCCGCAGAGACTGACATCCGTTGTCAGTACGATCTTGTGCAGTTCTGTTAGGGGGATTCCGTGTAAGAAGCGGAGTGGGCCCTCACACTAGTTGAAGGATTGTAGGGTCTCAGTCGGGACTGAGAGATACTGGGGAGTTGTTGATTATTTGCTTTTGCCAGGGGCGAAGCAGTTGTTGGAGACTGCACGCATGAAACCGAGTCCACTGAAGGTGTCGTGTGGAGGAAATCATGCAACTGAGCAGGGATGCTAGCGTTCGTATGGAAGTCCACGGTTGCATTCGTATGGAAGTTATGAGGTTCCTGATCTTGTGTTGCTGAGAGTGTGGAATGAATACCCTGTCCAGGCGGGTGTGGAATATTACCCCCAGGTGTTCTAGGTGCTGGCTGGGCATCAGGTGACTTTTGTCTTGGTTGAGTTGAAATCCGTGGTAGTCCAGGTAGGTGATAGTGCGTTGGAGGTGAGCCTGAGCTAGGTCCCGAGATGCCGCCCAAATCAGGATGTCGTCTAAATAAGGGAAGACGGCTATGCCTTCGAACTGGAGATTCACGATGAGGGGGAATCAAAATTTTTGTAAACGTTCTGGGTGCTGTGGCCATGCCAAAGAGGAGTGTCTGGTATTGCCAATGCTGTTGTTTGTAGGCGAAGCAGAGCCACTGACAGTGAGCCGGAAGGATGGGAATGTGGAGGTACGCAATCTTTTAGGTCCAAGGAAGAGAGCCAGTCGTCTTTCGATATCGCTAGTGTGATGGAGGCCAAAGTTTCCATCTTGAACTTCTGGAGCCTGATGGACCTGTTGAGGCATTTCAGATCCAGAACAGCTCTCGATTCTCTGCTTTTCTTCTGCACGAGAAAGAGGAGCGAATAGAGTCCCCTTCCCTTCTCGTGCCATGGCACTCTTTCTATGGCACCCATCTTCTGCAGTCTGTCGATTTCAGATCGCATTGCCTCACACTTGCTGGTGATGCATGAGGGGGGAAATGCAGAAGAATTCCCTTGGCTTGGATATGAATTCGATGGAGTATCCTTTTGTTACTGTTTGTTGGGCCCAGGTGTCTGAAATGGTCTGGGTCCACTGCTGAGCGAAATGCAGGAGTCTTCCTCCGAGCTGGTCGGAGCTGGAGGAGGAGGATACAAAGGAGTCAGGACTCCTGTTTGCGTGAAGGAGACCCAGGGCGTCTGGAATAAGAGGAGTGTGTGGCTGACCTGTTATGTTTTGCTCCGCATCCCCTATGTCCTCTGTCGTGCTGTTGGGAGCTCCAGGCATAGTACAAGGAGAAGGCCTGTTTGGGACCCTGGTTGAGTCTCTGAAAAGGATGAAAGAAACTCTTGAAAGCTTGCACCTGGTTAAGGGAGTGCTTCTTTTCTTTGTTAGAGGCATCGGAGAGAGCCTTGTCCAGTGCCGGGCCAAATAGTTTACCCCCCCGAATCTACTGTTTACCAGAAAGTTCTTGGCATGTGTATCCGCACGCCATGAATGGAGTCATAGTCGGCGGCGTGCTGCTACATTTGCCGCCATCCCCCTGGCTGCCCAGGTTACAATGTCCACGGAGAAAGACGTGGGAAAGTGTGACATTAGCGGCTAGCTTGCGTGAGAGTGAGGGTGAAATGTTGGCGTCTTTTGCCAGCTTGAACCATTTCACGATGGCTCTGGAAGCATAAGAAGCAGTGATGGCCATCTGTAAGATATATGACAATGCCTCGTAACTCTTGTGGAGCCCAATTTCTATTCCCTTATCAGTGGGATCCTTTGGGAGAAGGTCCTCTGCAGAGGGGAATACCGACTGGCAGGCTAAGGAGGCGGCGACTGCGTCCACCATAGGAGGCTTGAAAATGCGATCACTCTGCATGATGAATGAGTATAGGGTCTGCTGGACTCTAGACAGCTTGGTTGCTTTAGTGGGTTGTTTCTATTGAGCCTTAATGATTTTTTCAAAGGCCCGGTCAAGAGTGACCCCCTTGCCGCCACTATGGAGCTTGGGTATATATTCCCTGTTCGAATCCTCGCCGTCAGAGGATGAATCAGAGTCTCTTCTTTTTTTGTGTGCTCAGGGGGATTCTGAGTACCCTCTCCGCCTTCCTGAGGAGTTTGAGGCCCTGGTCAGAAGGGAGTTCCCTGCCCACATCCTTGGGGCCCTTTGCCAGGATCTCCTCCCATTCGGGGATGTCATGGTCCCCGCCCCCGAGGAATAGTCTTCATTATTATCCGAGTCCTCTGAGGAGGAGGAAGCTATGGGCGGAGGGGTTCTGGCTCGAGCCTGGCCCTTGCGTTTTTTGCACGGGGGTTGCGGGGCGGGTTCTGACTCTGAAGAGTATACCAATAACTCGCCTTCCTCTGAGGGGGACTCGCCCTACTCATTCTCTGAGGAAGACGCGAGGAGGTCCTTGAGGGAATACTTGTGGGCTTGCTTGCGGGGTGCCCTGTGTTTGCCTTTGCCGGATCTCTTAGAGTCCCCTTTAAAGGAAGGTTTGGAGGGGGGGGTGTTGCGTTTTTGTGCTCTCCTTTGGTTGCCCTCAATGAGCGCTAGGAGCCCCATCATGGACTTGAGCGCGTCCATCTGGAGCCTTTGAAAGGACTCCATAGTATGCTCCCCTCTTACTTGTGAGGAGGCAGAAGTGTTTGCCTCCTCCTCTTCCTCCATTTCTATTCCATCCCATCCGTCCTCCATATTGCCACACAGTTCCTCTGTCTGTAGAGTGGGGGTGGCAGCCTGGGCGGGAATCTCCGGCACGGGTTCGCTTTTGCACCGGGGTGAAGTAACACCTTCTTGGCGTGTCGCGGCTCGGTGGGTGGCCGCCGTGCAAGTTTTGGCAGTCTATGCCATCCTAGGCGTGTGTCCTGGAGGGTCGTAACCGGAGGCCGGACCCTCAACGCCTGAAAACCAGGGCCATACCCAGGGGCCAGCACTGGGAGAAAATTAGAGTGGGACGACGCTCGATCTGTCCAAGTTTGCTGGAGGCTGAAGCCTATTAAGTACTGACCCCCTCCCTTGTAAGGAGGTTAGAAAGTCTGGAGGGGGTGCGGAGCAACCCTGCTGCACGTCCTGTCGGATCAGAGGCAGACTTTCGACTGGGGAAGCAAGGGTGCGCTCTCCCTATGCATTTCCAGTGGAAAGTCTATGCTGCCTCCTAGTGGACACAAGGGAGATCGCTCCCTGAGTCTGAATAAATGGACTGAAGGCTATAGAAGGCCTGGACCCTGCTTATCTGCAGGATCGCCCCCCCTTCCCCCCCTCGGCCATGGACATACCCGTTGTTGGCTAGGGACACTTCCCTCCGAGTCCCCTGAGTATCTCAAGTGGTGACAATGAGGGGGGTGTTCTCGGTGGTCACACCGCGGTTGTGCAACTCCCTCCCAAAAAGGTCCACCTGGCCTCAATCTCCCCTCTTTGTGAAGGCAGTGCAAGACCTGGCTGTTCTGTAGGCTTTCAGCGAGGGAGACGGGTGAGGGTGGGGAGATTGGGAGGTTTTTTGCTCCGCTTGGGGTTAATTATTGATTGTTGCTTTTATAGTTTGTTCGGTTCTTTTTTCTTCAAATCTTTGTTACGAATTTGTATTTTTATGTTTTTAAATACATTGTGAGCCGCCCTGAGCTGCTGTAACAGGATGGGGCGGCCATAAAATCTAAACAAACACAAACAAACAAACAAACAAATAAATAAATAAATAAATAAATAAAAACAGTGCCATATTGCCTGCAAAATGCTTCAGGATCCTTCTGGAATTTTGTTGAAAGTGCTTGTGAAAATGTCACTCTGATTCTGATCAGCTGACAACATTCATGGGACCCATCTTGCCAGTAATTTTTTCATACTCAATTGATCTGTCAATATTTATTTTATTTATATTTATTTAGAAAATCATTTGCTATCCCGCCCCTCCTGCTCCAAGCAGCCCGGGGCGGCTTACAACGTTAACACACAAAATCAGTAAAAACAATACAATAAAAAGAGAAGGCACAAAACCAAACCCCCTCCCTCCCACCCTACACCCCATCTCCCTCGCCAAAAGCCAGGCGGAACAGCCAGGTTTTACACATACAACGGAAGGAGAGGAGATCCGGGGCCATCCAGGCCTCCACCGGGAGGGAGTTCCACAGCCTACGACATTCCCAGCGGACTACAGAGGCCGCTCCAGCGCACAGAGAGCAAGGCAGTCCCACTGATAAGTCGGGCCAAGGCCGTATAGGGCTTTATAGGTCAAAACCAATACCTTGAATTGGGCTCGGAAGACTATAGCTAGCCAGTGCAGGGCCCGGAGCACTAGTGTAATGTGCTCACGGCGACCCGTCCCCATAAGGAGACGGGCCACTACACTGTGCACTAGCTGCAGACTCTGGACCGTCACCAAAGGTCGTCCCACGTAGAGCGCGTTGCAATAGTCCAATCTTAAGTAATGACAGCATGGACAATGATGGCCAGGTCACTATTTGAAAGATACGGCTGAAGCCTTCGCACCAGATGTATTTGGCGAAACGCCCCCCACCATGGGAGCCACCACATTCACTGCCTTCCCTACCACCATCTTGTCAGGATTCAACTTCAGTTGGCTTGCCCCCATCCAATCCCCAACAGCCGCTAGACATCGGGTAAGCACAGAGACTGCCGGGTCTGGGTCGGATGAAAACGAGAGCATATTGATGACACCACACCCCATACCGTCTCACAACCTCACCGCTTGGCTGCATATACATGTTGAACAAGAGCAGGGACTGAATAGAACCTTGCGGGACACCACACGTGAGGTCCCATGGAGATGAAGAACAATCCCCAAACACCACATGCTGAGTCCTCCCAGTCATGGACGATCCCACCCACTCCAGCTCGATCCCGCAAGCGACTCACCAACATCTCATGGTGAACTAGATTAGCAGGGTCGATCAAACCCGATCTAAATCATGGCGAAGGTCGTCAACCAAGGCCACAAGCGCAGTCTCCGTGCCATAGCCTGGACAAAAACTGGACTGAGAGGGATCCAGATAACCAGTGTGGTCTAAGTGCCCCTGCAGCTGCTGGGCCACAACCCGTTCAATAACCTTCCCTAAAAAGGGAAGGTTAGAGACCGACTGATAACTGGTGAGGGAATCAACGTCAAGCGATGGTCTTTTGAACAGAGGCCGCAAAAGTGCCTCTGAGGCAGCCTGGCACTCTGCCCTCCCAAAGGGAGGCACTGATCACTCCCGCCAGCAGCGGCCCCACCATCTCCCAGCTGGCTTTAACCAGCCAGGACGGGCATGAGTTAAGTTCACAAAAGGTGGCCCTAGCAGCCCCAAGGACATCTCCTGCCGCGGCAGATGACACCGACTGAAATTGCTTCCATGAAATCGAACAAGGCGGGGCTTCCACAGCTTCTGGTTCACTCACCACAATAAGTGTGGCGTCAAAGTTGTGGTGAATCCGAGCTATTTTCTCTGCAAAGTAATCAATGAACAAGTAACAGAGGGCTTGCCTCCCACTTCAGCAGCCTCAGGCCCGCCATAAACCACAGAGGCCTGAGGAGCTGCCGCCGAGGGAGCGGACGCCTCAGAGCTGTCCGGTCGATGGCCTCCAACAGTCAGGTATTCCATAAAGCCACAAGATCATCGAGCTGGCTGTCATCAACATCAACTCCCCAAGAGCTTTCTGGAACCTCTTGGATTCCATTAGTCTCCAGGGGTGAACCATCCGAATCGGTTCCACCCCCCCCCCCGGGGGCAGACATGCGCCAGGAGACGTGCTCGCAGGAGGTAATGATCTGTCCATGAGAAGGATTCTACTGACACCTCCCCCATCAACGAATCCCCCGTCTCAAGGCCGGTGCAAAAAATCAGGTCCAGGGTATGCCCCCCATCATGCACTGGATCGCTGACAATTTGGGGCAGGCCTATGGTTGCCATGAACTCATGCTCTGCACCACTGAGAGTGGCGTCAGCATGTATGTTGAAGTTCCCCAAGACTAATGTCTTCGGGGAGCGCAACACCACATCCAACACCAGCTCTGTCAGAGCGAGTAGGGATGCAGCCGTACAGGTAGGTGCACAGTATACTAGCAGCACCCCCAATCTGTCCCCCGCCAAATCACACACAAGATGGAGGCCCTCTACCCCTGATATGACCTGCACCGGATATCTCCTGACAAGATCACGAATCCTTAAAAATAATGGCTATACCACCCCACCACCACGCCGGTCCCCCCAACCGAGGCTCACGCTGCACGAGTACCCGGCTGGCACAAAGTCAGCCAAAATAGGCCCAGACTTATCATCCAGCCAGGTCTCCGTAATGCATACGAGGTCGGCGTCATGGTCCAGAATTAACTCCTGGACTGTAGTGGATTTATTAACCACCTACCTCACATTCAGCAGCATCAGATTCAGGCCAGGGGTCCTCCGATCATGACCCACTTCATCCCCTCCTGGGGGGGGGGGGGGGGGAAGTGAGAGGGACAGGCAGCAAACACATGACCCGTGGACTGCACTGTACCAAAACTAGACCCCAAGATCTCACAAATTTTTTGGACAGTGATCCATCTATCTGCCATCACCATATCATGAACCTAATTAATGAATTCCTCAGTCATGACTGTTGTTGGTCTGCCACTGCATGGAGCATCTTCACAAGACCGCCTACCCATCTTAAATTCATGTGTCCATTTCTTCACTATGGCATATGATGGGGCAGAGTCCCCTGAAGTATCCATCATGTCCTTATGATTTTGGCTGGTGATAAATGTTTCTTCTGTAAATATTTAATCGTCACTCGCAAACAATTGGCTCCATTTTTCACAGCTCATCACTGTTCCTGATTATCCAAACTTGGGGGGAAAAAAAACATTTAACCCCCCACATACTTCAAACATGGCACAACTATGGCCCTTTTCACGTGGGCCCAGGAGGAGCTGCAGTGCAGGGGGGATGGGTAGAGGCCGCGATGTGTGCACTGCACGTGGGCAGCCTGTCACATGGATGCCCAACCACCTCCACACACCTCAGTTTTCCCCATGTCTCTGTGCGTGGGGAACTCGGTGGAGATGGGTAGAGGTGGGTGGAGCATGGGAGCGTTCCTGCACCCCCAGCCTTCCCCACCAGCGGTCACATGGACACCCTCCCGCTTGCCATGTGGGTGAGGGAAGATGGCGTCCGTTTAAAAAGGGCCATACTCTAAATAGTTATACATTTATATACTAGCTTTGCAGTAATCAATTATGATTCCTTCAATCAGGCTTAGGACTTATTGATCACTCCTCATATAACTACAGCCTCTGCTTATCCCATGGCTTCAACGACTCTAGGAACCACTGGTTGCCGACTCCACTTTGCCCCATATTCTACTACTGGTTTGTTCCCTGACTTGATGCCTAGACAGACTGACCATTCAGGGGTCTGGATTAAGACTCCTGTTTCTGCCCCATCCTTATACAGGTTGGCCTAGGTGGCTAAAGGATTTTTCTCCTTTTCCTCTACTGTCCTTAAGGACTGGTTTTCCTGATAATATTTCCATTGCACGTTGAGGCCTTGATTTGACAATGTGATATATGTGGGTGGCCTTCAGTGACTTCAACAGGGCTTAGCAAGGGTGCAAGTCTACATGGACTGATTACAGGATCAGGGCCCAAGTGGACAAAAGAGTATGCATTCTTCCACACAGGTGTCCTTTTATCCCCCGCCCCCAGTTATCTTTTCATATGGGTCACAGGGTTGACGTCTTTTGATGGGGGCCAGAATATAAGCCAAAAGTAACTCTTACACCACATGGATCAAAATCTGGGAGTTGGGACTCCAATTTGGGTTGCACCATCTGCAAATGGAAATACAGTTTAATCACCCCCCCCATGGGACCAGAGGAAAAGTTCATTCTATCAAGAGGTTCACTATAACAGGGTTTGGCAATATGCAATTGATAGAAATTGTACTGGATGTCAGGGTTGTTATAATCAGGGATTTGTAAACGTGGTTTGTTATAGGAAGGTTTACTGTACTTTCAATTTCTATGCTTCTGTCTGGGGATCACCAACTTTTATATTCATCTAAAAAATAGATCAAAGATTCAATAATTCCCAAAATGTCTTACATTAAGACAAAAAGTCAGACAATGCTTTTCTTAAACGTAGCAAGTTCTGATTTGTTACACGCCTGAGGAAGGTTCATGTATGGCCTGAAGGCCTACAAACACTCACCAACATAAATTGATCCAATAAAAGATATTAACTGACCTATGTCTCCATCTTTATCAGGACATGAAATTTCAGATCGAACTCCGGGAGCCGAAAAACAAATTCAGTTGCCAGACTTTATCCTGATATTAAACTGCTCTTGCCCAATACACCCCTGAATCAGTCGCCAGACTCACTTTTCTGGGTACCAATGGCTCCCAGGCGCCTGCAAATTTCATGCCCTGTCTTTATATTTGGGACCAACACAGCAATCACACACACACCCCTCTGATCATATAGTCTTAAATTTTACCCTCCCATAATTTACAGCTTTTAGTGGGTTTCTCTGGGACATTCAAATATGCATTTTTAACTCCAATAGGCTCAAGTTATAAGAATTACTTTTGCATTCAGTTTCTAAGGGTGTTGGGATGAAACAGTCCTTTCTAGGAAGAACAATGCTAGATTGAAGTGTGAAGTCAGGAATGTTAATTTCTCTCTCATTCACATTGTTTTAACCTTTTCGGCAGTGTACTGTTACAACTGGGCATTTTCTGCAAATTGTTATGTATTCTAGTTATTTACTTGCTACCCTAACTATCACCAGCTATAGTGAATTTTGAGTCTAGTATCCAGGAGTTTGAATGAAAATTCCTAGAAAGCTCTCTAAAGTCTTGAAAAGCCACAGATGAATCCACTGGCATAAGGAGTACGTGTGTGTGGTTTTAATTTGCCTTCTTCAGCATTACTGTTACCCTGAAGTTTAACAGCACGAGTTACTGCAAGCACAAAAGGCATGCAAACATTTTACTGAGTGAAGAGAACAGACTTTTCAACTGGGAATGCATCTGTTTGAAAGCCAAGTCACATCTGCTACAATGTCATCAACACATTCCTTACATCCAGGCAATTCAACATTTTCTGGATTCCAAAGCATCCACTTACTGGAAGCAGTTGAGAGAAAAGAATGAGATCCAATTTGCTTTCAGTTCCAGTTTCACAAAGGAGATGGAAAAATTATCTTCAGAACTAGAGCAGTTAAAAAAAGCTGCTAAGGAAAAAGTATTAAGACACCCTCTGCTCCATCCAAATCAATACAGATAATCTAGGAGGCACAAATCACCAACCTGGAATTACATCCTTTGCTTAACTAAAGCTACTGCTGAGCCCAAGGCCCCAGGACGACAAGATTATAGCTGGTGGGCCAAACCCAGCCAACTGCTGCTGCGGGGTTTTTGGGTTTTTTTAATAAAAAAAAATTGGACCCTTTCCTATTCCTTTCCCTAAAGCATTGAAAGAGTCAGCTGAAATGCAGCTCCCTCAGGGGTGGCAGCAGCCATATATACTGGAATCCCGGATCCCCACTGTGTACTGTAATGCACTCACAATTCTACCATTTTCAAAAATCCTAAAATCACCAGACTTAACAGTAAAAGCTCAGGATTTGAAACCCTCAGTTTTATCCCAAGCATCACAAATCTGCCAGCTGTGCTGTTATCCAGGAAGCTTATGGGGCTTATCATTGACCACAAATTCTAGTTCAATGTTACTATGAGGAGCTCTACACAGCTTCCAATGTGTGCACGTTGTCCTAAAAGCCTCTTTGTCATGTTGTCCTAAAAGCCTCTCTGTCAAAAGTTCCCCCAGACTATCAATAAAGTCTGATTTCAGAAGATTTCCTCCTGCACAAAAGTCATACCATTTCATTTCAAGAATCACAGTTCCACCCTTTACAAAAATCCTGAAATCACCACTTACACTCAAATCTCAGGATCTGACACCTTCAGTTTATCCCAAGCATCAGAAATCTGTCAGCTATACTGTCTTTATCCATGGAGCTTATGGGGATCATCACTGACCACAAATTGGCCCGGGCATATCAATTAATGGGCCAGGGCAGCCGGGAAACAGCAACACATAACACTGCACAGGAATGACTGAGTTCAGAAACGCAGCCACCTCTGGAGTGGGGCAGCAGGAAGACAGCCCCCCGCAGCCTCAGAGTCCCATACAGCAGCATGCATTCCCAACCCCACCCGCTTGCCCCACAGAGCAGACTGCCCACCCCCCAGCCTCATAGTGATCCATCGAGTAGCAGGCATTCTCCCTCCAGCCCAACATAATAGAGAATGTTCCCCTAACCCTACCCCCGCCTCAGAGTGCCCCAGGTGTTCTCCTCCCTGCCCCACAGAGTCCCATAGAGCAGACTGTCCACCAGCCTCACAGAGCAGTGACTGTTCCCCAACCTCATAGCACCCCACAGAGCAGCAGACATTCTGAAAACAGTGTGGTACAGTGGATAAGGTGCTGGACTTGGACCTGGGAAGCCAGAGTTCAAATCTCACCCTAGCCATAAACTCTCTGAGTTGTCTTGGGCAAGTCACAACCTCTCAGCCTCAGTTCCCTATCTGTAAAATGGGAATATGCAAGTGCCTGTCTTTCCCTGTGTTCCCCTCACCTGTGTCCATCTTAGATTGTAAGCCAACTGGGCAGGAACCTGTCTCCAAAAATCTATGACTGTAAAGTGCTGTGCACACCTAGCAGCGCTATAGAAATTATTAGTAGCAGCAGCAGGCAGCATTCTCCATCCCCACCCCATACAGCAGCATTCATTCTACCCTTGCCCCACAAAGGCCCATAGAGCAGAAACTGCCCCCCAGAGCAGCATTCAGTATCCATTCTCCCCTCTGCCCCAGTCTCATGCAGCAGAGACTGCCCACACCCAATCGCCAGAGAGCAGCAGGCATTCTTCCCCCCTCCACCACAGAGCAGAGACTGCCTCTCCCCAACCAGCCTCATAGAGCCCCACAGAACAGCAGGCATTCTCCCCCAAGCCCCACAAACAGACACTGTCCACCAGCTGCATATCTCATCCCCCGGCTCATAGAGCAGCATACATTCTCCCCATGCCCCACGAAGCTGAGATGTCCCCAAGCCTCAGAGTCCCACAGAGCAGCAGACATCCCTCAAGTCTCATAGAATAGCATGCATTCCCCGCCCCGCCCCCTGCACCACACAAAAGCCCCATTGAGCAGACTGTCCACTAGCCCCACAGAGCAGTGACTGCCCACTAGTCTCATAGCGCCCCACAAAGCAGCAGACCTTCTCCACCCCATACAGTAACATGCATTCTCCCATCCAACCCCACAGCAGCGGATAATCTCCCTTCCCCAAAGCCCCATAGAACAGAAACTGCCCCCAGTCTGAGACCCACAGAGTAGCATGCATTCTCCCCGCCCCCAGCCCGAGAGCAGAAACTGTCCACCAGCTCCACAGATCAGTGACTGCCCCCCAGCCTCAGAGTCCCATAGAGCAGCATGCATTGTCTCCCCTGTCTCTGATTCTCAGAGCAGAGACACCCCACCCCCCAGCCTCACAGGTGAGCAGGCATTCTACCCCAGCCCCATTGAGCAGAAACTGTCCGCCAGCCCTACAGATCAGTGACTGCCCCCCCCGCCCCAAATCTCATAGTGCCCCACAGAGCAGCATGTATTCTCCCCCTGCCTCTCAGAGTCCCATAAAGGCAACACTCTTCTTTGATGTTTTGGATTTGGAAATAAGGCAGGCAAGGCGATTTCACAGACTGAAATGAAAAGGGGGAAAACCATTCAGAGCACTTGCAATGAACTCCTCATGACAACTTTAACTGGAAATAGTTGCAAGAAAGGAGGCGCGGAGGATGAGACACTTTCTTGGTGCACCTGGGTCAATGCAACTGCCACAAGGAAGGAGAGAGATGATACAGCTAAAGATACAAAAGGAAGTATCCATCAGTACCTCTCCAAATAACATTTAACTTCCATAAGGTTATGGCATCTGGCCACAGCCCTGAAAAATATGGCCACATATAGATGAGCAGCTACAAAGTCTTTACCAAATAAATCACTCAAAAGAACGTAAAGGTGGCAACTTGAAACTGAAAAATGTTGAAGCTTAGGCCCTTAAAGAGTCTCCCATGAAGAAACACAGGCAGCATTATGGTGGAATCAATCTTCTACATCTCAAGAAAAGCCAGGTCAAAATAGAAAACTGACGCCTACATGAGCAGATCCAACCCAACAAGGTGCAGAGGACAGTAAAGCACTCAGACACAAGCTAACGAAGGCTGTACAGAGCAACGAGAATCACCTCTGCTCTGTTGGATGAGATCTACCAAACAACTTTAAGAAGGAAAGGAAGAAAAAGGAATACATCAGCTGACTCTGCCAAATGAGTGAGAAGTCATCAGTCACCCATGCCTGCCTAATGCCTCTCCCAATAGAGAACAATGGAGATCTAAAATGCTGTTGTGAAAGAAGCAAAAAACTGTTTACTGGCTGGGTATCCCTCACTGATGACTGAGGATTTCATTTCCCACACCAGAGGAGGAGGCAGTGACACCTGAGCCAGCCTAAATGATTGCTGTGCATTCTCTAGACTCAGATTGTGGGATCCTTCTTTGCTCAGCTCAGAATTTTGGCTGATTCTGAAGAGAGAAGCACAGAGTGCCCACTTGCCAACTGAGGTAAGCAAAGATGGTTAGAAAATAAGCACTTTACTTGTAGCCTACTATCTTTTTTCCCCAATACAGTCAATAACATCCTTCCTAATTCTTTCATTGACCTGTTACAGCAGTAGAATTCTGCCCCCACCAACTTCGTGGACCAAGGGACCATGTAAATGGTAGATGGACTTTGCTGATCCTTGCAGTACTACCCTCTAGCGTACAGGTTCTCAAACTAGGAGTAGGGCCCTTAGGGGGGAGGTAACATGGAAGGGTCCCAAGAAACAGCATTCCAGGTTATGTAATGCCCAATATACTATTTAAAGGGCGAATTTCCAAAGTGGTGAGGTACCAAGTGGCAGAGAGAGTTCGAGGATGAAAAGGTGAGGGAAAAAAGGTAGGGTGGCAAGGGGGGGGGGGGGGAGAACAGCGACACAAGGTGTAGGCACATGTGGCGAGGTAGAAGACCTCAAGTACTATACACAAGAGGAAGCTGGGGGGTGGGGGGCGCCATGTATAAAGTTTGCAAGCCACTGCTCTCGTCAGAATAGAGCTGCCATGGCTATTAATTTCTCCAAACTTTTATCCTGCTCTATCCAGAGGGCTCAGGGCAGTCCACAATGCACTATATATAAAAACGCAAACACGCAATTAAAATCCTCTGTCCCAATTTTTCTCAAACTATATCCCCACCTACCAAATAGGAGCATCTTACATTGCCTCTGGAAGATGAACAGGTTCAGGCTTAAACAAACCTCAGGGGGAGGAAGTTCCACAACTGTGTTGCCATTGTGCTGACTTCCAGAGACTTCTCAGAGGTATTCGTATTCCAGCACTAGTGGTTTGTTGTTCAAAAGTGTATCCAAAGTTCACATCGCAACCCAAACCCACCCCAGTTCGAGACACCCCTTTGTGGATATTGTGGAATACTGCTTGTGTAGAGAATAGTGAAAAATGATGCAAGAGTATATTCTTAATCATTAGTAGCGAGCTGATCTCCCTCCTCCCCCCCGACCAGCTGAAGTAACTTTGTCAAGAGAGTATTATGCCCATGAGAGCCTTGCTTGATATAAATCAGGACAGGGCTGGTTTAACTTCCAATTACACCACTGGGGGCTTAAAGCGTCTCCATCCTGTTGCAGCATACCAGAGCACAACAACATTCCAGTTGGTATGGAACGCTCAATATACTTGACAGTAGCTGGGAGCATTAAGTTCCAAGGTGACAGCTGCCAGAGATGGCTGCATCATATCATGCCAGAGGAAACCATACAAGAAGAATTCCATGGGAGTAATCACCATGTTCCAGTCTGCCCTACAGGGCCAGCCCCCAAACTGTAGTGTCAATTATCTCCATAACTTCTCCAAGGCTGAGTTCCAACCCCACCAACAGGAAACTCCAAACTCTACTTGGCTTCAGCTTATCCAATCTGCTCTTTAAAATATAGGCTTTGTAACTATACATCCATGGGCTTTACAGGTAGCACTCTTTCAGCAAGTTCCAGGTTTCACCGGTCTACCTCAAAGGGACAAGATCTGCAGTCTTCATGGTTACTCAGCTTTAGATATGCAGACTTGAGCCCCTTTCCAGCTATGGATCTATATTGTTCAGAAGTTACTTAAATAAGCCACTTTTGCAATTAATCACTTTGGAAAGGCAGATCTCCAAGACAGGTAAAGCTACACACCAAACAGGTAAAGCACATGCAACTGCACCTTGCTACACCACTTGAGCCCAGTCTTATAGAGTATAGAGATGGAGACAAAATAGTTCGAAGGATATCTTTTATTGGACCAACTATTCTTGGTGGAAATTTGGAAGCTTTCAGACCTCACAGGGTCCTTCCTCAGGCAAGCAGAAGTCCAAACTACTTTGTCTCCATCTGTTACTCAGGACCAACACGACAACCACAGTCTCTCTAAAAAGTGTATAGAAACATAGCACCTTTAAAACAAAGGAATCTTGTCTTTAACTAGTTTCAGTGCTGCCAATTTTAAATGCTTCCAAATACAGGGACAAAGTGGTCCCATATTTATTTATTTATTTCGATGCATTTATAGCCTGCTCCCTCCTGCTTACAATGGCAGCTCAGGGCGGTTCACAACGAGATTTAACACACAACAATTAGAATCATATGAGGAAAAAGGAAAATTGAAGACAGGCATAAACAAGAACCTCACAACTGCTATGATTGTTTACTTTATTTAATGCATTGAAACCCTTTCCCTCCCTCCCTCCCCCCCAATCCAATCCTATCCCTGCCTGCCAAATGCCTAGCCAAACAGAAAGGTTTTCTATTGTTTCCAGAAGACACGCAGGCTCTGGTTTAGTAATCACCTATACCATGGTGAGCAAAGTTCTCAATCCCAAGAGCCACACACCAAAACTTTTATATTGCCAAGAGCCACAAGACAAATTGCATTGATTACAGCTTCCCCCGAGGAGGAGGCAGCGCCACTTTCCCCAACTCCCCACTCACATCAATGCTCTGATTCCCAGGCAATCTGGTGGGTTGAGGCAGCCGCAATAGCTGCACAGGGCACACTCCCCCTACTTCCACAGCATGGCAGCTCAGTTTCTCTTACTCCTGAGGGAGCTGCATGGATATGCTCCCAGCCAAAGTACAGGTGCTTAAGGACTGCATGCAGCTCCCAAACTGCCATTTGCCTATATCAGACCTATACGCTGGAACACTGATGTACCCAATACCATGAACCCTCATTATACCACCCTGTTACAGCAGTCTCTAATTGATAAACAAACACTGTAGCTCCTTCCCTCACTACACTGCTGCATGTACACCTTTTGCTATTACGAAATGTTAAATATATTGAAGGGTTTCATTAGAAATCAGGAGATCAGTTATTATTATTATTTATTTATATAGTGCCAGTGGTCTACCTGGCACTTTCCAATCAGTATAGTCAATTCCCTACCTCAAGGAGCGTACAATCTAAGAGAGACAAAGAAGGGGGGAGGGGGGACAAGGTGAACATCAGGAGAGATAAGGATACTTTTATGGAGGTTGCAGTTGCACATGCTTAACTTGATTACAGGGAGGAGATTCTTATCACTCACAATGAGCCTGGGAAAGCCTGATGGAAGAGGGAGGTTTTCAGGAGGGACTCAAAAGTTTGGAGAGAAGAAGTAGAACCATGGGGAGGAAGTTCCAGGCATGAGGGGCAGCAAGAGAGAAGGAGCAAAGGCGTTTATAGTAGTAGGGGAGTCGTAAGCAGGCGAGGGTGGGAGCAGAGGAGGAGCGAAGCTACCAGGCAGGAATGTTGTGGGATATAAGAGCATAGTAATAGAATGATGTACTGTATGTATGAAGGTATGTATGAAGACATACCTTCCTAGCAGTTCAATATAGCCACTATTTTACTATGCAAGGAGGGCAGAAAATCTCAAGAGATGTTCCCCTTCCTACAAGGTGGTACTTCAGATTTTTTTTCTACATGCAGCTCTCCTTGACGATGCCATGAATGGGGAGTATTTCTAGGGTGAAGTGGTAGACATACGAATTAAAAGTCAATCCCTTCCTCCCTAAGTCTGCAGGATTATCCCCCCTCTGCGTCTCTCTCATCAGCACCACAGCACAGTACCTTTGTACTTAAGATGTTTCTTTCACTTACCTCTCCCATTGCCCTTCCCTCCAAAGCAAGTGCTTGAAAATCGTGATTCAGTTCATCCATTGAACGTACCTATTATTAATGGAGAGAAAAAAAAACACATTAGGTACAAATGTTTCAATCCAGTGTCTAAAAAGTTAAACTAGGAAGTGTAATTTATTTTTCAGGCATAAATGAATATTAGCTATTTCTTTAACAAATAGCTTTTGCTTTTAGCAATATGACAAAAGCAATTTAGGTCTAAAATGTGACCTACCTTTAGAGATCTTGGAATCAGGAGGAATGTGTGTTCCAGACTTTACTCATACAAATAGGCAAAGGGGGGGGGGAAGCACCGCCATTCCACACGCAGGACCCCGTAGGCAGGCTGACCTCCCGAGTCTCAATGTGTGGATGAGACGATGGTGCAGGGAGCAGGGCTTTAGTCTAATTAGGAACTGGGAGACCTTTTGGGAAGGGGGAGTCTATACCAGCAGGATGGGCTCCACCTTAACCAGAATGGAACATGGCTGCTCAGACTAAAAATTAAAAGGAATTTAGAGCAGTTTTTAAACTAGAACCTGGAGGAAAAGTGACAAGCACCATGGTTCCGGCTGAGGCATCTCTAAAGGATGTCATTAATTAGGGGGAATTAAGACTAGTATAAAGGAAAGGAAAGAAGTTCAGGTGGAAATCTATGCAGAGGAAACAAACTTAAATAACTCCAAAATAACTAAAACAGTTACTTATAACGAGCAGAATATGAATGGGGGGGAAAAAAAAAAAAAAAAAAAAAGAATGTGTGTGTCTATATACAAATGATAGAAGTCTAAAAAGTAAGATTGGAGAATGATCAAAGTGACAGGGTAGATCAAGCTGGTATATGTTAAAGACAGCATTGAGTCAAGCAACATTAAAATAAGTGAACTGTACTATGGAATCCCTATGAATAGAAATTCCACGCAAAACGGAGAAATGTATAGCAGAAGTCTATATTACCGTCCTCCTGATCAGGATAGTTAGAATGACTATGAAATGCTAACAGAAATTAGACAGGCTACTAAAGTCAGAAACACAATAATAATGGGCGATTTCAATTACCCTAATATTGACAGGGTAAATGTCTCAGAGCGTGATGTGGAGGTAAAATTTCTAGATGCCATAAATGACTGCTTCTTGGAGCAGTTGGTCATGGAACCAACAAGGAGCAGAAACTACACTGGATCTAGTTGTAAGTGGAGTGCAAGACCTGGTATAAGATGTAACAGTGGTGGAGTCGCTTGGCAATAGTGATCATAATATAACCAAATTCAACGTACCTACAGGAGAGAGAATGACATAAAACTACCTCAGTAACATTTAACTTTTAAGAAAGGGGAAACTATGCAAAAATGTCTGCAAAAAGCTTTGATTCAAAAACCACAATCTTTGAAGCCCAGATTAAATGTATTCTACAAATAAAAAAAAGGCAGCAAGAGGACCAAATGTCTGCCTGTGTGGCTAAATGGTGAGGCGAAGAAGGCTATTAGAGCCAAAAAGGCATCCTTTAAAAAATGGAAAGCTAGTCCTAATAAAGAAAATAGGAAAGCGCATAAGCATTGCCAAATTAGCTGTAAATCGTTAATTAGGCAGGCCAACAGGAAATTTGAAGAACTACTTGCTAAAGATACCAAAACTAATATTAAAAACTTTTTCAAGTATATCAGAAGCAAGAAGCCTGCTAGAGTCAGTTGGGCAATGAGATGACCAGGAGGTAAAAAGAGCACTCAGGGAAGATAAGGACAGAAGCTGAATGAATTCTTTGCTTCAGTCTTCACCGCAGATGATGTTGGGGAGATACAAACGCTGGAACAATTTTTTGTAGCTGATGAAATGAGAAGAACTGCCACAAATCAACAGGACTATGGAAGAGGCTCTAGAACAAATTAACAAACTAAATAGTAACAAATCACCAGGATCAGATGGTGTTCACCCCAGAGTTCTGAAGGAACTCAAGTATGAAATTGTAGACCTACTATTAGTAATTTGTAACCTACCACTAAAATCTGTCACTGTACCTGAAGATTGGAGGATAGAGAATGTAATGCCAAAATTTAAAAAGGGCTCCAGAGGCAATCCTGGAAACTACAAACCAGTGAGCCTGGCATCAGTGCCGGGCAAACTGGTGGAAACGGTTTTTAAGAATAGAATTAATGGGCATATTGATAAACATGGCATAATGAAGAAGAGTCAAAAGGGAGTTGTGCATCACTAATCTATTCAAATTTTTTGACAGTGTAAATAAGCATGTGGATAAAGGTGAGCCAGTCGATATAATGTATCTGGATCTTTAGATGGCATTTGATAAGGTCCCTCATGAGAGACTCTTGAAGAAATTAAATAGTATGGGATCGTAACTGGTAAAAGGATACAAACAAAGAGTAGGAGTAAATGGCAAGTTTTTGCAATGGAGATAATAGTGGAATGCCCCAGGGATCTGTACTGGGATCAATGTTGTTTAATACATTTATTAATGATCTGGAAAAGGAAGTAAAAAGTGAGGTGATCCAATTTGCTGATGACCCAAAGTTATTTAAGGTTGTTAAAACCCAAGTGAACTGTGAAGAATTGCAGGAGGATCTTGCGAGACTGGGTATGTTAATGCCAGATAAAATTTAATGTTGACAAGTGCAAAGTCAAAATAATCCAAACTATACGTACACAATGCTGGATTCTAAATTAGGGGTTACCACTTAGGAAAAGGATCTTGGATTCATTATACAAAATACATTGAAATCCACATCTCAATGTGCAGTGGTGGCCAAAAAAGCAAACAGGAATTTTAGGAATTATTAGGAAAGGGATAGAGAATAAAAGTGAAAATATCATAATGCCTCTATACAAATCTATGGTGCGACTGCACCTTGAATATTGTACGCAGTTCTGGTCACCTCATCTCAAAAGAGATATCACAGAACTAGAAAATACCAGCTTGAAACTAAGTGTAAAAAGTTTAGAAAATTGAACAGGAAGATGGTACAGGAAATGCAAATCAAGTGGTATTGCTGGGTTTAAAAAGGGATTAGATAAGTTCTTGAAGAGTAGGTCCATTAACGACTATCAGCCAAGTAGGTTAGGGGACAAAAATTCTTACTGTCGGGAGCTCGGAATTAACAACAGGAAATGGATTATCCCATTGTGACTTGTTGGGTACCAAGCAACTGAGATTGCAACTGTCAGAGACAGGATGTCTAACCCAGTATGGCTCGACTTACATTCTTATAAGGAAAAAAAACAAACAAACCCAAGATGGGAGGGGAGGGGGGAAATCTAGCATTGTTTCCAATATAGTTCCAGTACAGTCTAATACAGCCTAGAGCTAATATGACCTAAAGCTATATTATTTTAGTGCAAAAGCAAACATATAATTGGTTAATTTCTTCATTATGAGACATGCATAGAATCACTATCAAATTACGGGGCAAAATTCTGAAATATCACATTTAAGTCAACAGGTTAGAATTTATACACCATAATTACAAGGCATAAATCAGAAAACAACGATTCAATATTTGAACCTACAACGGTTCTCTTCAATCTATGCAGATGAAACATATCAATAGTGTCACATGCACACTGCCTGCAAGGAATAGCAAGTTGATACGCAGCTATAAAATTTATCATTAAAGCAAATTGATGGAACAGGGGGACGTAATTGATATAGATGGATTTGAGGTATTTCTTCATGGGGGCGTTAAGGAGGGGACTAGGGGACGCATTTCAGGGGGACTTGTTTTTTTGGTTTCGGGTTTGGAAATTGGAACCTTCCTATTGCTAAACTCAGACAGAGCAGAATTTCAAATAGCCAAAATAAGAACTGGACCCGCAAACTGGGGTCATTTCATCCTGTTTAATGTATACATCCCCCCTCTTACATCTGGCTATTTTAGAGCCGATGTATGGAAAGTGCTAGAAGAGGAAGTCCTAAGTATACTGGAGACGTCCCCTGGTACACATATTGTTTTTATGGGGGATTGGAACACGCATTTGGATGAGGGATTTAGGCCCAGGGGGGACTTGTTTAGTGAGCCAATAACCTCCAGCCGCACCCCCATGAGGGCCGCTTCAAATGACGAAGCAGTGGAAGGTTTAATTATGAGATTGGGCTTGTCAGTTCTGAACGAAGAATCCCTCACGAATCCTGAGGGGGGTTTTACTTTTCTAGGCCCCTGTGGGAAAAGTAAAACTGATTGGATATTAGTGGAAACCAGAATTCGTGCTGGTTTTAGAGAAGTAGTCTATGATATCAGGCCTGAGAGCGACCATGTCCTGTTATCGACGTATCTTAAAGTCGAGGGTTTGGAGGTAGAGAATCCTCCCCCCAGTAACCTAGACCTACCCCCCTTGAAACTAAGGAAATTGACCCAGGCAGAATTGGCTTGCGAAATTCATAGAATCTGCAGCTTAGATAGACTTATTGAATTAACTGCAGCAATGGCGGAGAATAAGAATGTATACGCCCTGATAGAAAACTTCTATGCAATACTGCAAACTCTGCAGGAGTCTTTGTTAGTAAGATCTGGACCCAACAGGAGAACCCGTCAAAATCTGTGGTATGACCAAGAATGCAAGCTTGCAAAAGTCAAGCTAGTAGTCTTGAAGAAAACCTGGGCCAAGAAACAGACAGAGGATTTGTGGGGGGATTTCCGTCAGGCAAGGGTTGACTACTCTAGGTTGTTAAAGTCTAAAAAAATGGCCTATTACAGGTTGAAATGGGCTACTATGGCAGTAAATCTTTCTACTAATAACCTTAATGGATTTTGGCATTCATTGAATCAGGTGATTAACCCTCATAGGATATCCAACCCCAGGGAAGTTCCAATCTCCATATGGGAGGCTTTTTTTGCGGCTCTTTATGCTGATCGTCAGGTGGGCGTAATTGAGGAGGGCTCAGTTACTCTAAGCACAGATCCCCCCCGTGACCAGGGGATCACTTTCTACGAGTCTAAAATAATAGATGCCATTGGGACCTTGAAGACCAATAAAGTACCTGGTCCTGATGGTATAAACGGCAGAAATGCTACAGGTGGCCCCAGGATGGTGGGTACGACTCTTGTTCCCTCTGTTCTCTGGAGTAAGCAAAGGTCAACTGGTCCCATGGTCTTGGACACAGAGTTACATAGTTCCTATTTATAAAAAGGGTAAAGCCTCGGATCCAACGTGCTACAGGCCAATTAGTCTTTTATCTACTATAGGTAAATTGTGTATGCACAAGGTTCCGTTGTACATGGCCTTTATAGATCTAACTAAGGCCTTTGACACGATCCCCAGGGCAAGATTATGGTCCAAGTTGCAGGCCCTGGGTATAAGTGAGACCCTTCTTAATGCGGCGATTCAGCTTTACTCCAATAGTGAGGCCTATGTTAGGCTAGGAGGAGGACGGACTGTTAGCAACTCTATACCAATAGAAAGAGGAGTACGACAGGGCTGCGTTCTGGCCCCACTATTGTTTAGTATTTTCCTCTCCGATCTCCCTAGTTGTGTAGGGACAGAGGAAATCCATGCCCCCAAAGTTGGCGATGCCCATATTTCCTTTATTCAATTTGCCGATGACATTGTTTGGCTGTCACAAACGGCAGTAGGTTTGAGGTGGGCGATTGCTAAGTTCAATCAATACTGCCAGTTGAATGGTCTTGAGATTAACCCAGACAAGTCCAATATTATGATTTTGGGTAGGAAGAGGCAGCCAGCTAAACGGAAGACACCAGCAGGGGACTTTGATGTAGTAAAAACCTTCAACTACTTGGGAGTTATGTTCAACAATCAGGGAACTTGGAAATCCCATATACGGAGTAAGGCCAATAAGGCAACGCCTGCAGCTCGGGCGCGTAATAGAGCTGCTAGTATCTCCAAGGAGGTCCCTATCTCGGCCTCTCTCAGTGTCTATCGTGCCAAAGTTCCTCCAGTGGCTATGTTTGGCTTGGAGCTTATTCCAAAGCCAGACATAGCTACCCCTGAAAGGGTACAAAATTCCTTCCTACAGCGCCTTTTACAAACTAGTTCAAATACTCCCGGAGCAATTTTGCAGGCTGAAACGGGAATTATTTCCATCAAAGTCCTTTCCAGGTTGGTTTTTCTCCGGTTTTGGTTAAGGCTACTGATCCAATGGGAAACATCTTTGCCTGTAAGGTGCCTTAGGGAGGAATTAGCCTGTTTAAGACCACAAATGTACCCTTGGCTAAATTTTCTGAGCAACTTGTTAACAACTTTGGGCTTCTCCTTCGGATATTTTGAGGGGAGGAGTATAGTGGATATCAAAGTCCAGGTCACGGGTAGAGTGCGGGATATTGCATCACAAGAGGATTTGGCAAGTGTTGCAAACTGGAAAGTAGCACCACTTTTGGGTCACTTTAAAACCTCTTTTGGCCTAGAGCTTTATCTAGACTCTCTCATGGACTCAAGATTACGGAGATGCTATATGCAACTCCGTTTCCAACTAGTACAATCGTCTGTGATTGAAGGGAGATATAAACAAATCCCCTACAATGAGCGGTGATGCTGTTATAGCCTGAAAGAGGTAGAGACCATGATGCATTTCCTGCTGAGGTGCCCCTATTATACAGCTCTACGATAAGTTTGGCTTCTTCCACTTCTGCCAAACGAACTAATTTTTGATGCAGCTGATTGTTATGACTTCTTAATCACGGCAACAGAGAAGGAGGCTATAGTTGCGGTTGCTACGTATGTGTGGTTGGCAGTCAGAAAAAGGGGCCAAATTTTGGCCAAATTGGAAATATGTGGTCAAGTATCTATAGGGAATAATTTTTGAGGTCTCTATATTTGCTGCTTTTAGGCGAATATGCCAACCAAGGGGATTTGTTGTTGTAGTTCATAACTCATCCCTAATTGATGGAGGATGTCTTTTGCAATGCAGAGGAGGGGCTTTACTGTTCCTTGTTCTTGATGTACTACTTATTTTATTGATTTTATGTAAAATTGTATTTTTATATGTAAAACAGTCATGGCGAAAGCTAGAGCTAAATAAACAAATTGAAAAAAAAATTTAAACAAATTATACTTTATTTTAAGCCACCTTTACAATTAAACTAAGGGTGAAACTTAGGGTGAAAAACAAGATCATCCTCCACCTGGCGTGGGCGTCCACCTGACCGTTGATTTGGTTTTCACCCCATACTGGCCACCACTTACGGCATTGTCTCAGAGAACGTGGAGCCAACTGTGCAGGAGAATCCGGGCTAATGTGCACCCACATCCTATCAATTAGGGTTCATGCAGCAGCACTCACACAATGATCTGCCAGCACCAGAGAGTCATGGGGGAAAAGCCTGGAGCATTCCAAGCAGTGACCGCTTCCTGCCCATCTCTGCTCTCTCTCACATTTGCCTTAAAAGGCCAATGCATTCCAAATTCAAACGTGCATTGTCCCAGCTCATCCTAGTTAGCAGTATTTGCCAGAAGCCTGCTCCTTCCAAGCAATTTAAATTTGAGTGACTTCAACAGCCTCTACGTCGCTGTAACCATGAAAAATGATGACAGCCAGGCAACCAATAGCACCACCACTTCCACTACCTGCAGTGTGCCACTCTCTACCTACCGATCCGACAACAGAGCATTCCTTGGACCGAGAAGACCACCAAGACCTTCAATGATCTGTGGGGGGAACAGAAAATCAAGCACTACGAAAACAGCAACCTGTTCCAGAAGCTCTCTCCAGACGGTGCAGCAGGGGTACTCCAGAGACATGAACCCAGTGCCAGAAAAGCAAGCCAAGGATCTCCAGAGGAGGTACAAGGAGATCAAGGATAACAACTTCGCCTCCAGCCATGGGTGGCAAACATCTCCCTATTACAAGCTGCTGGACTGGTTCCTCTCTGTTGATGGAGCCACCATGGCATCAAAATGCTATGGCTGCACTTTCACCAGGGGCTAGAAGTGGGTGCTCCCACTCCCATGACAGCATGACTGTCTTTCATGCCCGTTCCCACCCCAGAGACAGCGCTCATCAACAAGGAAACGGACACCATACCTCACCAGCTCTCCACCCTCAAGCTGGAGAGCCAACCTTTGAAAAGCCAGTGGAGGTACTGGTTGAGGGTACAGAGGACCTGAAGGCCACCTTCTCTGAGGAGAATGGTAAGTTAATGCACCTGGAGAAGGGAAGTACATTTACACAGCTGGCTGATAAAGGCTCCCATTTATTGCTATCTAAATATACAGGGTTTTTTTCTTTTACTGCGTTCACAGGTGGCCAGTCTAATGCGGAGGAGCAACCGATGTGATCCCTGCAGCAACTGCTCCAGCAGGAGCAGAGTCCAAGTACCCATTCCCTCTTCGCTTCGTGTAGGCAGAGGGCTCTTAACTGGGAGCGTGGGGGCTGAAACACGGGGTGGGAAAGGTATCATAGCATGATGGTGGGTGGGGGGCGGGGCAAAAATATCAGAGTGGGAAGGGAAAATCTGAATTAATGGTTTTTCTTGTTGCCTTGCTACAGGTCTGCAACGGGTGCAAACAGGACCCGCAGCCACATGTGCCCAGCAGAATCAGGACCTGTAGGTTTACAACCAACAGCACAGGGAGGATTTTGCAAGGTATCTGCTCGGGGACAGCTCACGGTGGGCAGACAAGCTCTGGGACGAGATTCGGGGCATGTCCTGGGAGCAGAGGCAACTTGTTTGGCAGAACACTATACAATGGAAAGCCTAGACTACTAGGGCTGAGACCATAGTAAGTGCTTCTGTTCCGCAAGTGCAACCTTTCAGAAGCATTTGCAAGTATTCATCGGAACTTCATCAGTGTCTAGTGATTCCGTGCTTCTGCCATGGCTGATATCCGTGCCTGTGATTTTTTATCATTTCCTGTCTTTGTCACTTTCAAGCATTTCCCCAGCATTTTCCGGGACGTTTACAACAATTTCAAAACATTTTTATAACACTTCCATGTCTCGACAGCCCTCAGGGGTGCACATAGGATGCACCATGGGGCATGGGATTGGCCCTCTAGAAGCTCTATTCAACTTACAAAAAATGACAAATGGCGAAAAACAGCAGAAAAGCCAGTAAGTTTCTGCATTGTGCAAATGAAGGCAAATAACCCATTTCCAACCAAACATTTCAAACAGCATTTGCAGTGATTTGTTGTTTTAGGCCTAGGATACCAAGGCCCACCTGGATCACCAGCAGGACAGGCACTGGGCTGCCCTCTGGCAGCAGCTTCAGCGATCAGACAGTGTGCTCGAGAAGGTAAGCCAGAAAATGAAGGACACATGACAACAGACTCAATGCAGTCTGGACCAGTCTCCCCACCTCCAGAGCTCCCTTCTCAAGCATGTAGCTGCTGCTACCCCTAGTACTGTTAGTCACGGCAAGTGTCATTTCCTTCTTTCTATTGGCATTTCACTCCCCACACCCCCAACCAAAGCACCATGTGCTCAGCCTGCTCAACCCATTTTTTTTTGGGGGGGGGGGGGGGAGAGGAGTGGAGGGAGATGTCCCAACACCATTCTGCCCACTAAAGTGAGCATGCCCAGCTGCTGCAAAAAGGAGAAGCACAGGATATGTAAAAGAAAAAAAAAGTTGAAAAAGAAAAAAACTGAATGTTCCAAAAGCAATTTTTAACAAACCATTAAACAAAACTTAAATCAAAGTTAAAGGTAAATTACAGTTTTTATTGCAAAATGAAGTTATTTTATTTTCAACACTCCATAGTTTCTATGCTTACTCTGGGGAAAGTGGGAGGTTTGGGGCAAGTGCGGCCCATGGAGAATGATAATTTGCCACTTTGGGGGCTGTGAGATGGAAGGGAAGGGGGTGAGAAGTAGCTATGCACTTTTGTTTTGCACCTTGCTTTTTTTGTTAAAATTTTTATTAAACATTTTTAAATAGCTTCATTAAATGTTTAAAATTTTAAAAAACTTGAACTTGTAACTTTAAATTTTTTTTAAAGGATCATCAAGTGTCACCGATTTATGCTAGCATTCCTGTTGATGTGCTGACACAGGCGTCCTCGAACTCTGGCTATGTGCTGCTCTGCTCCATTCAGCTGCTCCCAGAACAGGGCACTGGCTCAATGGAGCTAATTGGCAGGGGTTTCTCCAAGGCAGCCCCGGTGGCCTCTCGGATGTCGTAGAGAATACAGACAGTGGTGGTCAGCAGGGGAGCTGTCCCCAGCTTGAAAGCGATCCTGACCGCAATTGATCTCCAGTACTACTTCAAAAGCCCCAAAGCCCTCTTCACAACAGAGCAGGTGGTACTGAGCTACCTGTTAAATTAAAGTACCTTTTGGTCCAGGTTGCGAGCAACACTGTAGGCCTTTGTAAGCCAGAGCTTTAGAGGATAGGCAGGATTCCCCAGAAAACAGGTCAATAGTGTACCCCTTCAATGCCGGTATCGGTGCCGGGTCCAAAGTCTCTAGTGTACATACGGCCAAAAAAGGGAGACTGGTGGAATCAGAGTTGGAAGTTACCTCAGAGGTAATCTAGTCCAACCCCCTGCCCAATGCAGGAAATCCACAGCTACAGCATCCCTGACAGATGACTGGCCAGCCTCTGTTTGAAAACCTCAAGGGAAGGAGAGTCCACCACCACCCTAGGCAATACGTTCCATTGTCAAACAGCTCTTACCATTAGGAAGTTCTTCCTAACGTTTAGTTGAAATCTGCTTTCTTGTGATTTGAGCCCACTGGTTCCAGTCCTGCTCTCAGGAGCAACAGAGAACAAGTCTGCTTCATCTTCTATGCAACAGCCCTTCAGATATTTGAAGATGGCTATCATTGTCTCCCCTTAATCTCCACTTCTCCATACTCAGATCCTTCAACCTTTCCTCATAGGACTTGGTTTCCTGACCCCTGACCATCTTTGTCACTCTCCTTTGAACCTGTTCCAATTTGTCAATATCTTTCTCAAAATGCGGTGCCCAGAAGTGGACACAGTACTCCAAAGGAGGTCTGACCAGCTCAGGATGTGGATGTCATGATTATTCCACCTGGCCAGCACACTAAGAAAAACTATTCCAGTTCAAATAGTTGTCTTTGCTGTGTGGTGGGCAGAAGACGACAATATGGCTCCCACTGATCGCCCCTATGTAGTTCTGGAGGCACTCCAGCCGAGAGCCCTCCATTATTTGTAAGGCCAGCCAACTGCACCACCACATCCAGGCAGCACCTCCACTATCGCTGTGCATACCTCGATGAGGATGGTGCTCCCTGTGCAGGTTTCAACACCAAACTGCTGGCTGACAGAATGGCATAAGTCTGGAGTGGCGAGCTTCCAAATGGCGATGGCCATGCACCTCTCCACTGGGATGGGTGACCATATCAATGCGCTCTGTTTCTCCAGCCGAAACATGAAGATCTTGGCTATCCACAGGACACGGTGATGGGGCATCCTGAAGTTTGTGACCCACTCTGCGTCTTCCCTTGAAGACACAATGTTCTCCCACCAGTCTGTGCTTTCTTCATCACACAGAGAAGTCTCTCAGGGGGCACAGCAATGTGCAGGGTGTTTGAGGAGTAAAGCTCCATCTCCGGAAAGGTTGCTCTCAGAGTGCATAAGCTGCACTCTCACGGCTTTGATCCTCCCCAGCTCAGTTCAATGCCACTGGAGGAAGGCATCTGCATGATGCCAAAGCAGGAGCTACCTCCTCCTTATGGTGTGCCTAAGTGTCCTGGTCACAGATCAAGCGAGTGCCTGTCTGCACCTAGAAAACTGCTTGATCCAACAGCAGCAGGCTGTCTGGATCTGATGGATCACTTGCAGGTTCTGCTCAGCAGCAGTCATGAAGGCCTGGACTGCGATAATAAGCACCATGAAGGTCTCCACATGCATCTCTGCGGCTGAGGTAGGTGCGTTCATGAAGCCTGAAAAACATGTGCCAAATGTTGTGGAAAGTTTAAACAGCTGGGTGTCTGCCTAGCTAGGATTGGCTGTGTGCTGAACAACATAAAGCTTATAGCATTCAGAGGGGAGACCACTTCCTGCACCTCTCTCTGTTCTCATGCTCATGTCCATCTTAAAACCACCCCAATGAGCACCGAATTCCTAGCATGCAACCAACGCTCGTGCCTCCACTGGTCCTCTCCCATTGCTCCTGCTACCCCTACAGAAGCTGTGAAGGAGCCAGACAACCCCAATGCCACATTTATAGCAGAGGCAGAGGATCCGATCCCACTGCAGAAACCTTGGCCAGGTATTCATTCTCGCTTCCCTTTGGGAAAGCAGAGGGGAAAATGGCAGGTGGGTGAAGGGAACTAATGGCAGTGCTTGCTTTTTGTATGTTGATCACTGTAGAGGAGTGAACACAGCAGGAGAACCACTTGGCACGGAGATCCCACTGCATCAACTGCCCCAGGAGCAACCTAGGCCAGGTACTCATTTCCAGCTCCCCTTTGGGCGGGCAGAGAGCCAATTACATTGAGCAAGAAAACTGGGTGGGGGCTGAAACACTGGGGTGAGAAGGTGGGAGTGGGGCAGTCTGAACTAATGGCTTTCCTTGTTGCCTTGATACAGGACTGCCACTGCAACGGGAGTGGACCGATCCCCCAGCAACAAGAGCCCAGAGCAACCAGGACATGCACCATTCAGGGATCTCATCTCGCCATGCTGAGGCCTACAATCCTCATGCTCCAGGGAAATGCCAGTAGCATGCCACTGGCTGTCACACTCTTCTAATTGTGAAAAGAGCTGTATGATTGAGACAACAGTTCAGGATCCCAGCAGATAGGCATGTTCAAATCTGCTGGGATCTCACGGTTGCTATTTTGGGGAACATAAAAGCAATTTTTTATATTTCTAAAGAAAATTTCTAATTTGGGGTTTGAGAAACGTCTATTCTCTGAATTGAGAGAAGAGCACTTAGAATCCCCCTGTGCAAAGATATTTCCTGGTGGGGCATAGCAATCATGGAGAACTGAGCCTGCCACTGGCTGACTTGGCTGGGGGGTTGCAGGAAGAGGGACTAGAACCATGATGGGCAAGCGGAGGGGGAGGCAGGTATTGACAGGACAGTGGAAAGGGCAATTGGGATTCTTACCTGTGAATTGCCCTTCTGTAGCCTTGCAGGGAGTTTATTCGGACTCAGGAAGCGATCTCCCTCGCATCCACTAGGAGGCAGCAAAGACTTTCTGCTGGGCATGCATAGGGAGCGCTACCTCGCTTCCCCAGGAGTAACACAGCCAAAGATGAGAACTGAAAATATAAGAACAAAACACAACCTTCCCCATAACAGGGTAACCACGTAGAACAATCGAACTTATTTTAACAGATTAGAAAGATTAGAAAAAGATGGGTGGGCCGAATAAACTCCCTGCAAGGCTACAGAAGGGCAATTCACAGGTAAGAATCCCAATTGCCTTTCTATAGCCTTCAGTCCGTTTATTCGGACTCAGGGAGATAACAGAGCAGTTAGTTTATTCGGCACGGGCGGGGAAACAAGTCAGTTAGATCCCAGCACCGTCTGCAGAACCCGTCTGCCAAAGGCGGCTTCGGCAGATTGGTGCAGATCCACCTTATAATGTTTGGTAAAGGTATGTAGGGACCTCCAGGTGGCCGCCCTACAAATCTCCTCCACAAGAGACCGGGAATAGAAAGCCGCATTGGCAGCTGCTCCCCTGGTAGAATGGGCTAGGATAGGATTGGGAGGTTGAAGTCCCGAGGCTTTGTATGCTTCCGCTACACAAGTTGCAATCCACCCTGAGATGACAGGCTTAGAGGCCTTTTCCCCCCTATGACGAGGGTGATATTTAACCAGCAGGCTGGGGGAACGCCTGAAAGGGGCCGTACAAATCAAATAAATCTTTAAGGCCCTGCGCACATCCAACGTGTGCCAAGTTCTTTCCAGTGGGTGGCTAGGCCGTGGGCAAAAGGACGGTAGAATGACATCCTGAGACATATGGAAGAAGAATGAGACCTTAGGGACAAAGGAGGGGTCTGGACGGAGACGAACATAGTCCTTCCTGAAAACACAGAAGGCCAGGTCTGCAGACAGGGCCCCAATTTCTGACAACCGCCGTGCAGATGTAATGGCTAATAAAAAAGTAACTTTGATTGACAAAAAAAAACAAAGACACCAAGTCCAAGGGCTCAAAAGGAGGAGCTGTTAGAGCTTTGAGTACCAAATTAAGGTTCCAATTGGGGAATCTATGCACCACCGGGGGAGAAATTTTACAAGTGGCCCTTAGGAATTGTCTAATGTGTGTGTGGGTTGAAAATCGAGGCCCACCCGCCACCCCCAGGGTACTGTCAATTGCGGCTAACTGTTTCGAAATCATGTTGGGACGTAGGCCCTTGTCAAGCCCCTCTTGTAGGAACTGAAGGATTTGTCCTACTGATGGTTGTAGGGGATTTATTTGGTGCGCAGTACACCAGGTCGCAAACACCTTCCAGGTACACTGGTAAATGCGATGGGTTGATTTACGTCTGGAGGCTAACAATGTCTGGATGACCAGGTCTGAATACCCCAAGGATTGAAGGGCTAGGGTTTCAATAGCCATGCCGTTAGTTTGAGGAACTCTGGCCTTTGGTACAGAACAGGTCCCTGGGACAGGAGATCGGGTGTGAGATCCAGTGTCAGCCGTGCCCCCTGTGACATTGCGAGTAGGTCCGGGAACCATGGGCGGCGAGGCCAAAATGGGGCTACAAATATCACCGTGGAGAGTTGTGTCTTGTAATGTCGAAGAGCCCGACTGAGCAGAGGAAAGGGAGGGAAGGCATAGAGGAGTCCCGTCGGCCATGGATGATTGAGTGCATCGACACCCTCGGCCTTTGGATGGGCATGTCTGGTGAAGAATCGAGGCAGTTTGCAGTTGGTCGGTGAGGCAAAGAGGTCCACTTCTGGTCTGCCGAACTTCCGTGTTATTTGCAGGAATGCCGACGGTCTGAGAGACCATTCCCCCGAGTCGACTGTCTGGTGGCTCAGCCAGTCCGCTTCGATGTTGTCTGTCCCTTTGATGTGCAGGGCAGATAGGGAAAGTAGGTGGGTCTCCGCCCAGTTCATCAGCAGCATCGCCTCTCTGTGCAATGGTCTGGATCGGGAGCCTCCCTGGTGACTGACACGCCATGGCTCTGGTGTTGTCCGTGAATACTACCATGTGTTGCCCGTTCACCAGGGGGCAGAAGTGCAACAGGGCCAGCCGTATGGCTTTGAGTTCCAGCCAGTTGATGCTGTGGCTGGTGTCCGCTGGGGACCAGATTCCCTGTGCGAATGTGGTGTTGATATGCGCACCCCATCCTAGAAGGCTCGCGTCGGTGGTCAAGATCACCCTGTGTGGCTCCGAAAGGGGAACTCCCTGGCTGAAGCTTTCTGGGTCTGTCCACCAGGAGAGGGACTGGACGGTCTTTAGAGGTGTAGGGATAGAAACTGAGCAATTGTCTATGATGTGTTTCTGCCAGGGGCGGAGCAGTTGCTGTAGTTTGCGGGCGTGACAGCGAGCCCACTGTAGGTGTCATATGCACGAGATCATGCAACCGAGCAGGGATGCCAAAGTTTTCAGCGAGGTTTTGTGACGAGCCTGGACGGTTGCTATGAGTGTCCTGATTTTGTCTTGACGTGTGGTGGGGATGAAGATCCTGTCCAATTGGGTGTGGAAGATGACCCCCAGGTGTTCGAGGCACTGAGACGGGGTCAAGTGGCTCTTTTTGAAGTTGATTTGAAACCCATGATGTTCCAGATAATTGACGGTGAGGTGCACATGTGCTTGGGTCAGTTCGAGTCGTTGCACGGATCAAGATGTCGTCCAGATAAGGGAAGATAGCCACTCCCTGCAGGTGGGCTATGATTGGTATTAGGATTTTTGTGAATGTTCGTGGCGCCGTGGCAAGGCCGAAGGGGAGAGCTCTGTACTGCCAGTGCTGACCGTTGTAGGTGAAACGTAGCCATCGACGGTGAGCAGGCAGAATGGGGACGTGTAAGTAGGTGTCCTTTAAATCCAGAGAAGCGAGCCAATCGTCCTTTGAGATTGCTAGTGATATTGAGGCTAAGGTCTCCATTTTGAACTTTTGGATCCTGATAAATTTGTTCAGTCTTTTTAGGTCCAGTACCGCTCTCCATTCTCCTGACTTCTTTTGTACCAAGAAGAGAAGCGAGTACAGGCCTTTTCCCTTGTTGTACCAGGGGACTCTTTCTATGGCGTCCAGTTTGTGTAACCTGTCGATTTCTGATGCCATAGCTTTTTGTTTGTCCGGCGCAGCCAAGATGAGGGATATCCGGAAGAAGTCCCTTGGCTTGGTTCTGAGTTCGACTGAGTATCCTTGCAACACTGTTTGGATTGCCCAAGGGTCGGAGATGGATTGTTGCCACTGCTTGGTGAATAGGTGGAGTCTTCCTCCCAGAGGAACTGAGTCTGGGGAGGAAGTGTCCAAGGAGTCAGGATTCCTGCTTGCGAGACGGGGATCCTGGTCGTCTGGAATATGAGGGTTGAAAGTTAGATCTTTGAGGCTTGGATCCTCGTCCCCTTTGGCCTCTGCCTCTCTGTGGTTGAGCCCATGAATTGTGCGAGTAGTACTGTCGCCTATGGGTCTGATTAAATTGTTGGAAAGGTCGAAAAAAGGTTTTAAATGACTGCACCTGGTTGAGTGAATGCTTTTTGTCCTTATTAGAGGCCTCAGTGAGAGCCTTGTCTAAAGTCTGGCTGAATAGCTTTCCTTCCTTAAATTTACTGTTAACCAGTAGACTCTTTGTGTGGGAGTAAGCTCGCCACAATCGTAGCCATAGATGTCTGCGTGCAGCTACATTAGCTGCCATGGCTCGAGCCAACCATGTGACCATGTCCATGGAGGCATCCATGAGAAAGGCATGGGCCAGCGTAACGTTGGCTGGCAGCTTGCGCGACAATGCCTCTGAGATGTTAGGGTCCTTGGCTAACTTAAACCACTTCATAATGGCTCTGGAGGCATATGAAGTGGTGGTAGCTATTTGTAGATTGTATAATAAGGCCTCGTAATTTTTTCTAAGTCCAACTTCTATACCCTTGTCTGTCGGGTCTTTGGGCAACAGGTCCTCTGATGAGGGGAATACAGATTGGCGGGCTAGTGAGGCTGTGGCAGAATCCACTCTAGGTGGTTTGAAAATGGGATCGTTCTGTTTAGTGAACGAATACAGAGACTGTTGGACCTTAGAAAGCTTAGAGGACTTGGTGGGCTGTTTCCACTGTGCCCTAATTATCTTTTCAAATGCTCGGTCCAAAATCACTACCTTTCCGCTGCTATGTAGCTTAGGGATATAGTCCCTATCTGAGTCCTCCTCCTCAGAGGAGGATTCCTTTTTCTTTTGCGTGCTATGGGTTATTTTAAGTACCCTTTGCGCCCTCTGGAGGAGTTTCGGGCCTTGTTCAGATGGAAGCTCTCTGCCCACCTCCTTGTGCCCCTTGGAAAGGACATCCTCCCACTCGGGGGCGTCCTGATCCCCTGCACTGGTAGAGAGGGCCAATTCCTCCCCTGATCCCCCCGATGATTGTGAGGGGGAAGGGGATCTGGTCTGTCTTTCTCTCCTGCACTTCTTGCGCGGGGGTTGTGGGGGGGGCTCTTGGTCAGAAGAAGAGTCCAGAACTTCCCCCTCCTCCGAGAGGGGAGCCTCCCCTTCATCCTCTGAGGATGATCCCAAGAGATCCCTGAGAGCGCGCTTGGGGGGTGTTTTATGGGCAGGTCTGCTCGCCTGCTTGCCTTTTCCCGCCTTTTTAGAGGAGCCTTTAAAGTTGGTGGGGGGAGGGGAACTAGAGCGAGCCCACTTCTGGTTCTTTTCTATACGCATGAGGACCCCCATCATGGTCCTCAGTGCGTCCATCTGGAGTTTTTGGAACGATTCCGCCTCCCCATGCCCCCTTACTTGTGAGACAGATGATTCTGCCTCCTCCTGTGCTTCCAGATCCTCAGCCTCAAAGATCTCCCGCTCTTCCCTGGACTCAGCCAGCGTGTCCTCCACGCGAACTATGGGAATCGCGGCCTGGATGGAGCTGCCCCGCGCGGTTTCACTTTCGTTTTTAGGGGCTGAGGTTTCTTTTTGCCGCTTTGCGGCCTTAATGGCAGCGGCTCGGCGGGTCTTTGCCGTCTCCGCCATCCCACACGCTGCTCCAGAAGGTCCGTACCCTGGGGTCAGATCCTGCGCTGTGGGCACCCGGGCCGTACTCAGGAGCCGGCACCGGAGTGAAATAAGGAGCCTTGAAGAAACCTGGGCCGTACCCGGGGGCCGGCACAGAGGCAGAGATTTTAACGCCCTTAGGGGCTAGGCTGCTTTTTGCAGAAAAAAACCCCACAGGGTCGAAGAAAGTCTGGTGGGGGTGCGGAGCACCCCTGCTGCACAACCTAGTCGAACAGAGGCAGACTTTCGACTGGGGAGCAAGGGAGCGCTCCCTACGCATGCCCAGCAGAAAGTCTTTGCTGCCTCCTAGAGGATGCGAGGGATATCGCTCTCTGAGTACGAATAAACGGACTGAAGGCTATAGAATGCCAGTTTCCTGGTGGGGCACAGCATTCACAGGGAGCCAAGTCTGGCACCAGCCACTGCCAGGCTGAGCCATAAAAGATGCACATGTCACTTCTATGCAGAGTTGAGCAGCTTTTATTGGTTGAAAAGAGCCTTTATAAAGAAAAATAAAAAATAATGTAAAAGGCAGACATTGGTGGGACACTGAAATGCCAGTTTCCTGTTGGGGCAAAGCCTAGCACCAGCCACTGCGAGCTCAGACATAACAGGTGGCACAGCCACTCTCCAAATCCTTAAGTTGTCGTCTTTTTGTTACATTAAACATACCCAATTCTTTCAGCCCTTCTTCATATGACTTGCATTGTAGCTGTTTTGCTTTTTCTCCTCTGAATCCTCTCAAATTTGTTAATATTCTTCTCAAAGTGTTGTGCCCAAAACTGAAAAGAGGATTCAAGGTGGGGAAGCTAAATGAGTTCTTCACTTCAGTTTTCACTACAGAAGATTTTTGGGGAGATACCGACACTGAAACTATTCTTTGTAGGTGATTAATCAGAAATACCATCACAAATCATGGTGACTCTAGAAACAAATTGACAAATTAAATAGTAACAAATCACCAGGCCCCAATGAGAACCACCAAAGAATTCTGAAGGAATTCAAATATGAAACCGCATAATTTGTGACCTATCACTACAAACTATCACTGTATTGGAAGGACTGGAGGTTAGCAAACACATCCGTTTTTAAAAAAGGTTCCAGGGACAACCCTGGAAACTACAGACCACTGACCCTGTTGTCGGTGCCAGGCAAAATGGTGGAGATATCTGTGAACAGAATTGGGAATAACGATAAACATGGAATAATGGGAAAGAGCCCACATGGTTTTAGCAAAGCAAAGTCATGTCTCGCTAATCTCTTGGAATTTTTTTGAAAGAGTGTGAACAAGCATGTGGGGTAAGGATAATCTGGTTGATATAGTGCATCTGGACCAGGATACAAAATCTGCAGGCACTGGGAGCCATTAGCGCTCACAAAACTGAGGCTAGCGACTGGTTAAAGGGTGTAGTGGTGCAAGAAGGGTTTAATATCAGGATAAAGTCTGGTGAATGAATTTTTTTTCTGAGTTTGATGTGAAATTTCATGCCCTGATCCGGATTTTCAGAAAGCATTTGAATAAGGTCCCTCGTGAAAGACCCCTGAGGAAACTAAGTTGACATGGAATAGAAGGTAGCGTCCTGTCGTGAATTGGTAAATGCTTATGAGACAAATGATCAGACCAATGGTCAGTTTTCACTATGGAGAAAAAGTAGCAGTGGGGTGTCCCAGGGGATGGTACTGGGACCAGTGTTAATATATTCATTAATACATTCTAGAGAGTGCTGGGCACACGTGGGTACGTACCAATGCCGTAGGAAGATGCAGGAGGGAGGTTCTGGAGGCTATGTTTAGGCTTCTAGGTAGGAGACTGAAGTCCAGAACTTCCAGGGAAACACTCTCAGAAATGCTCCCAGTTCCACATGCAGGACCCCAGAGGCAGGCTGAGCTCCATAGTCTCAATGCATGGATGAGAGGACAATGGTGCAGGGAGCAGGAAGTTAAAATTCATAATGAATTGGGGAACATTCTGAGGAAGGGGGAGCCTATAACAACAGGATAGGTTCCATTTTAACCAAAATGGAACCCATCTAGTGGCACTAAGTATTAAAAAGGAGATAAAGCAGTTTTAAAACTAGAATCTGGGGGGAAACTGACAAGCGCTGAGGAGTGCATGGTTTGGGCTGAGACATCTCCAAAGGATGCTATTAATTCAAGGGACTTGGAGCATCCCAATATAGAGGGACGGAAAGAAGCTGGAAGAGCTCAGGTGGGAATCCGTGCACAACAGGCAAATTTAAATTATTCCAAATTAACTGAAATAGTCACTTGTAACAAGCAGAATAAGAATAAAAGGGATATGCTTAAGTGTCTATATACAAATGCTAGATGTCTAAAAAGATGTTTGGCACTAAATGAAGATCTAGATGTAATAGGCATTTCAGAGACCTGGTGGAATCAGGATAGCCAATGGGACACTAATACCATGGTACAAAATATATCAAAGTGACAGAGCAGATCGAGCTGGTGTGGGGGTGGCACTATATATTAGAGACCGAGTCAAGTAGGATTAAAAATTTTAGAGGCAAACTGCACTCTTGGAATCTCTATGGATAGAAATTCCATGCACAACAGGGAACTGTATAGAAGCGGGACTATCGGCTACCTGATCAGGACAGAGAGACCAACAATAAAATGCTAACGGAGATTAGACAACCTACTAAAGTTCAAAACATAATAATAATAGGTGACTTCAATTACCCTAATATTGAATAGGACAGTCTCCTCAGGGCATGGTGCAGAGGTAAAAGCTGGTCATCTAAACAACAATAAGAGGAACAACTCTGGATCTCAATGTGTGGTACTGGGCGATAGTTCATCATCTCCCCGGATCTCATGTGTGGCATCCCCCGCAAGGTTCGGTCCCCTCTCCTGTTCTACTTGTACATGCAGCCCTTGGGTGAGGTCGTCACAGGGTTTGATATGCGGCATCATCAGTATGCGGATGACACCCACCTTTACCTCTCTTTTTCAGCTGACTCAGGCCTGGCAGTCTCGGTGCTTACCCGGCGTTTGACGGCCGTGGCGGATTGGATGAGGGCAAGCCGTCTGAAGCTGAATCCCGAAAAGACGGAGGTGATGCTAGTGGGAGAGGCTGAACAAGTGGTGGCACCCGTCCTTGACTAGGTCCGCCCCCCGTTGGTCCTGCAGGTTTAGAGTCTGGGGGTGCTCCTCAGATCACAGCTCCACCTAGATGCTCAGATGGCGGCTGTGGTGAGGGGAGCATCTCACCAATTACATCTGGTGTGACAGCTTTGGCTGTACATCTTGGACTCCAGTCTGGCCACCATCGTCCATGCTTTCATCACCTCAGGACTGGACTACAGCAACACGTTTTACGTGGGGTTACCCTTGGTGACGGTCCGGAGACTGCAGCTAGTGTAGAATGTGGCGGTCTGCCGCCAGGACGGGTCGCCATGAGCACATTACACCAGTGCTCCCGTCTCTGCACTGGCTGCCTACAGTCTTCCAGGCCCAATTCAAGGTGTTGGGGTTTTGACCAATAAAGCCCTATATGGCCTGGGCCCTGCCACCTGTGGAATCGTCTCACCCACCCACCCTGCGGGTCCTGGATTGGCCCCTGTGGTTGGCTGGGAGCACCCTCCTCGAGGTTCCCCCAGTATCTCGGGTGACAATGAGGAGGAGGGCGTTCTTGGCGGTCACACTGAAGCTGCGGAATTTCCTCCTGACGGAGGTTCGCCAGCCCCCAAGCCTTCCCTCTTTCCGTAGACAGTGGAAGACCTGGCTATTCCACTGGGCTTTTGGCGAGGGAGACAGGTGATGGGTGGGAGTTGGGAAGGGAGGGAGGAAGGGTTTTTCTCTCAGATACATGGGTACTTTATCTTGTTTTACTTTGGCACATATTTTTGTACTCTTTTTAATGTTGTTTATTGTTCTATGTTTTTAAAATGTTATCGAGCTGCCCTGAGCTGCAGTAGCAGGAGGGGGTGGCCTATACATTTAAATAAATAAACAAACATCCACAAGAGTTCACCATGATTTAAGCAATTTATACAACATTTTAAAGTGCTGTTAATTGGCAAAGACAAGTAACTGTCTCCAGTGTCAAACAAGGCAAATCCCTGTTCACTTTTCAGTCCCAAACAGCATAACATTGATATAAAATGATATAAAAATTTTAACTGATATAAAAATTTTAAAGAACTAATTGCCTTTTGTGACTAATTGTCACAAAAAAAACCCCACAATCATCATGCCAGCTGAATATACTAGCCGCACTACCACATAGGAAGAACTGTAACTAAACTTGTTCTGAGAACTATTATCTTTTCATAGAAGGAAACTCCACCACCACAGTACGTCATGCTGCAGTTACCACCTAAGTTTTTCTGCTAAATGGCAGGTAGGACAGGCTGTGTATACCACAGAAACATGCAATAATCTTAAATCCCTACCTCATCTCCCTTCCCAGCTGAGTGGCTTTTATACTTCTATAAGTGAAAGAAAATGGCAGATATACTGCTGTTCATGCAACTGCCTTTTCAATTTTAAAGATTATTTTAAAGTGTATTATTTTGACTTGAACGAAAAGCAAACACAAACAATTACTTTTATTCATTTGGCCTGGCTTCTAAGTTATGACAAAACCCTTTGTCATCAAGATTCATCAATACTACGCAGAAGGCTTCAAAGCACAGTGTAGGAGGTGGAACTGGGGATGGAAGTGGATGGAGTCTATTTCAAACCTGGACAAAAGCAACTATCCAGCAGAAACACCCATTTCTCTCAGGTCTGAGCACTTATGGCTGAAAACCTTTCATTTAATTATTAAGACAGGAGGACTTGCTTATGTTTTTGGGCAAAGCAAACTCCTCCCCTGTTCCATCGTTACCAGTTCAGAAGTTCACACACCAAACCCTTCAACAATATTCTCTGGAAAGGATGAGAAGTTGTGTGTTACTTGGACACTCTTTCAAACAATTCCTTCTTTCCCTTTCTGGAGCCCTCCACAGAGAGAGAGATCATCCTGTTTACCTGTGATGCATTAACATGTTAAGTATTATAGTGAGGTGGTCACAATATCACACTTAACACTGCAGCAAGGTCTTCTTTGAATCTGCCATCTTCCTTACTACTTACCATCACATGGTTGTACTGGGCAGTCGTGCAATTTACATTTTTATGGTGAATGGGGTTGCTGATGTGTGTGGAACTACAGAGAACTGTAAGAGGAAAATAATTCGTTCAGTAGGTTATCTCCATGTTTGTTGGGGTTTACAGAACGCGCCAACTCAATTTCAACATTATTTTAGCAAATCATTTACTATCACCCACTTGGGCCATGTCCTCCTTGATTTCCAAGCCTTAAACAAGCACCTCAGCTGAATTCAATCAAAGTGTTATGCACGAATGCTTTTATGCCCTTACTGTTTCCAGCTCAAGAAGGAAGTGGCTTCTAAGTAGCTGTTGGAATTTTAAACTGAAGTGACATAGCATATTGCTTAGTATTCCAAAGAAAATGAGCCTTTAAGGGATAAAAGTTTAAATAATAAATAAAATTACAACAACCACAGGTTGCTTTTCCCCATGTCAGCTCCTGTAATACAGCCCTCTCTAAGCTGACAGAAGAGAAGCAGAGTAAGACCACAGGACAGAAACGTCTCCCAAAATGTCAGATGAAATTTAATGTGGACAAGTCCAAAGTGAATGATGCACATAGGGAAAAATAATCCAAACTATATGTACACAACACTGGGCTCCAAATTAGGAGTTACAACTCAGGAAAAGAACTTCGGAGTCATTGTGGACAATACGCTGAAATCCTCAGCTCAATGTGCAGCCACGGTCAAGAATGTTATTTAGAAAGGGACAGAGAATATACTTGAAAATATCATACTACTACTATATAAATCTATGGTGCAACCACACCTTGAGTATTGTGTGCAGTTCTGGTTACCTTTTTTGAGATATGGCATAGTTGAAATAGAGAAAGGGCAATTGGGATTCTTACCTGAGAATTGCCCTTCTGTAGCCTTCCAGGGAGTTTATTCGGACTTAGGGAGCGTTCTTCCTCGCATCCACTAGGAGGCAGCAGAGGCTTTCCGCTGGGCATGCGTAGGGAGCGCTCCCTCGCTTCCCCAGGAGTAGCACAGCTGACGATCAGAGCTGAAAAATAGAAGAAAAACACAACCTTCCCCGAACTTCGGGGTTAACTACCAATAATTTATTAACTCAGGTTTAACAGACTAGAAACTGTTGGGTGGGCCGAATAAACTCCCTGCAAGGCTACAGAAGGGCAATTCTCAGGTAAGAATCCCAATTGCCCTTTCTATAGCCTTCAGTCCGTTTATTCGGACTTAAGGAAATACGAGAGCAGTCAGTTTATTCGGCATGGGCGGGGTTACAATTCAATCAGATCCCAGCACCATCTACAGAACCCATCTGCCAAAGGCGGCCTCGGCAGATTGATGCAGATCCACTTTATAATGCTTGGTAAAGGTATGTAACGACCTCCAAGTGGCTGCCCTACAAATTTTCCCCACAGGGGCTCGGGCATAGAAAGCCACATTAGCAGCTGCTCCTCTGGTGGAATGGGCCAAGATAGGGTTGGGAGGTTGGAGGCCCGAGGCCTTGTAGGCTTCGGCGATACAAGTGGAAATCCAACCTGCAACTACAGCTTTGGAGGCCTTTCACCCCTGTGACGAGGGTGATAACTAACGAGAAGGCTGGGGGAATGCCTTAAGGGGGCCGAACGAAATAAGTATATCTTTAAGGCCCTACGCACATCTAATGTGTGCCAAATTCTCTCCAAAGGGTGACTAGGCCGAGGACAAAAAGATGGCAGTATCACATCTTGGGACAAGTGGAAAATGGATGACACCTTCGGGAGAAAGGATGGATCTGGGTGGAGGTGAACAGAGTCCTTTCTAAAGGAGCAGAAGGCTGGGTCAGTCGAGAGGCCCCCGATCTCCGACACACGCCAGGCGGACGTAATGGCCACCAAAAAGGCTACTTTGATTGACAAAAAGAACAATGACACTAGGTTCATGGGCTCAAAGGGAGGACCCATCAGAGCTTTGAGGACTAAATTAAGGTTCCAATTGGGGAATCTATGGAATACTGGTGGAGAAATTTTACGAGCAGCTCTCATGAATTGTGTACGTGATGGTGGGCCGAGAAGCATGGTCTACCCGAGGCTCCCAAAGTACTGTCAATGGGGGCCAATTGTCTAGATATCGTGTTAGGGCGTAGCCCTCTGTCTAGTCCCTCTTGGAGGAACTGCAGGATTTGGCCCACTGACGGCTGTCGAGGAGGGATTCGGTTTTCTGTGCACCAGTTCACAAAAACCTTCCAAGTGCATTGGTATATGCATTGGGTGGATTTACGTCTGGAAGCTATCAAGGTGCGTATGACAGACTCTGAATAACCCAGCGATTGAAGGGCTACGGTCTCAACAGTTATGCCGTCAGTTTCAGGAACTCCAGTTTCTGATAAAGGATGGGTCCTTATGATAGCAGATCTGGAATGAGTGGGAGCGTCAGTCGGGACCCGTGTGACATTGCGAGAAAGTCCGGGAACCAAGGACGTCGAGGCCAGTATGGAGCCACAAGTATCACTGTGGATCGCTGGGACTTGCAGTGGCGTAGAGTCCGACTGAGAAGAGGGAAGGGAGTAAAGGAGTAAAGGAGACCCGACGGCCAGGGACGATTGAGCGCATCTACCCCTTCGGTCCTGGGATGAGGATGCCTGCTGAAGAATCGTGGCAGTTTATAGTTGGTTGGGGAGGCAAACAAGTCCAGGATCGGCTTGCCGAACTCCATTGTAATTTGCTGGAAGGCTGCCGGGCTGAGGGACCACTCCCCTGGGTCAATGGTCTGGCGGCTCAGCCAGTCTGCTTTGAAGTTGTCGACCCCCTTTATGTGGAGTGCCGACAGGAAGAGGAGGTGGGTCTCCGCCCATTTCATCAGTAGTGTTGCCTCTTTGTGTAAAGTTTTCGAACGAGAGCCCCCCTGGTGGTTGACGTAAGCCATGGCTGTGGTATTGTCTGTGAAGATGACTACATGTTGTCTCTCCACCAGGGGGCGGAACTGTAAAAGAGCCAGTCGACTAGCCTTGAGTTCCAGCCAGTTGATGCTGTGACAGACGTCTGACGGTGACCAAGTCCCCTGGATGAGGGAGCTGCTGATGTGGGCACCCCACCCCACAAGACTGGCATCCGTGGTCATGACTATCTTGTGTGGTTCTGAAAGGGCGATTCCCTGTTTGAATCTGTTCGGGTCTGTCCACCAGGAGAGGGACTGGATGGTCTGCAATGGCGTGCGAATGGATATCGGGCAGTTGTCCATTATCTGCAACTGCCAGGGGTGGAGCAGTTGTTGCAGTCCGCGAGCATGGAAGCGAGCCCACTGTAGGTATCGCGTGCAGGAGATCATGCATCCGAGCAGCGACGCCAGCGTTTTGAGTGGAGTCCTGTGTCGTGCCTGTATGGCTGCTCTGAGAGTTCTGATTCTGTCATGGGGACGGGATGAAAATTCTGTCTAGCTGTGTGCGGAAAATTACCCCCAGATGTTCGAGGTGCTGAGACGGTGTGAGGTGACTTTTGTTGAGATTGATCTGAAACCCGTTACGTTCCAGGTAAGCAATTGTAATGTGAACATGGGCTTGGACCAGCTCGCGAGATGTTGCTCGATCAGAATATCATCCAAGTAAGGGAAGATAGCCATACCCTGAAGCCGCAGGTTCGCAATGATAGGAATTAAAATCTTCGTGAATGTTCGCGGTGCCGTGGTGAGGCCGAAAGGGAGAGCCTTGTACTGCCAATGCTGGCTGTTGTAGGTGAAACAAAGCCATCGACCATGAGCAGGCAAGATGGGGACGTGTAGGTAAGCGTCCTTTAAATCTAAGGAAGCAAGTCAGTCGTCTTTTGATATTGCTAATGAGATTGAGGCCAAGGTCTCCATCTTGAATTTCTGGAGCTTGATGAATTTGTTGAGTCTTTTTAGGTCGAATACCGCTCTCCATTCCCCCATTTTCTTTTGAACCAGGAACAGGCGCGAGTAGAGGCCTTTGCCTTTCTCGTGCCACGGTACTCTTTCTATGACGCCCATCTCGTGCAATCTGAGGATCTCGGACGTCATCGCTTTGTGTTTGTCCGGAGCAGCTGAGACTGGAGAGATGCTGTAGAAATCCCTCGGTTTGGCTCTGAGCTCGATGGAGTAGCCGTGTGTTACCGTTTGGATGGCCCAGGTGTCGGAGACGGATTGCTGCTATTGAGCGGCAAAGTGATGAAGTCTTCCTCCCAACCAGTAGGGTTCGTGGGAGGAAAACCCCAAGGAGTCAGGACTCCTGCTTGCGAGAAGGGGATCCTGGACGTCTGGAGTAGGGTACCTGCGTGGTTGATCTGTGGTTCTTAGAACCACGTCCTCTTTGTCCCCTACCTCTTTGTTGCGGGTTCCAGGAATTGTAGGAGAAATAAGTCCGCTTGTGAGTCTGGTTGAACCTCTGGAAGGGGCGAAAAAAAGTTTTGAATGTCTGCACCTGGTTAAGTGAGTGCTTCTTGTCCTTATTTGACGCCTCCGTGAGTGCCTTGTCTAATGCCTGACCAAATAGTTTTCCCCCTTTGAATTTACTATTGATTAGGAGGTTCTTCACGTGGGAGTCAGCTCGCCAAGTGCGTAGCCACAGGCACCGGCGTGCAGCGGCCATGTCCCGGGCCGACCAGGTCACCATGTCCATGGAGGCTTCCATGAGAAATGCATGGGCAAGAGTGACATTGGCTGCCAGTTTGCGGGATAAAGAATCTGAAATGTTAGGATCTTTGGCTAACTTAAACCATTTCATAATGGCTCTGGAGGCATAAGAGGCGGTAGTGGCTATCTGCAGGGTATAGGACAGCGCTTCGTAGCTCTTTCGGAGCCCAAGTTCTATGCCTTTGTCTGTGGGGTCCTTTGGCAGGAGACCCTCCAATGAAGGGAAGACTGATCGGCGGGCTAAGGAGGCAGCTGCAGAATCCACCTTAGATGGTCTGAAAATGGTGTCACTCTGCTTGGTAAATGAGTACAGGGACTGCTGAATCTTAAGAGAGCTTGGTGGACTTGGTGGGTTGTTTCCACTGGGCCCTAATGATTTTTTCAAACGCCCGGTCCAGAATGACCCCTTTACCGCCACTATGCAGTTTGGGGAGATAATCCCTGTCTGAATCCTCTTCCTCTGAGGAGGATTCAGATTCTCTCTTTTTTAGTGTGCTAGGGGTTATTCTCAGTACCCTTTGCGCCCTCCGGAGGAGTTGAGGGCCCTGATCGGATGGGAGTTCTCTGCCTGGTTCCTTATGGCCCTTGGCTAGGACCTCCTCCCAATCGGGGGTATCCTGGTTCCCTGCAGCCGAGAAAAGGGCTAGGTCCTCATCTGATTCCATAGAGGACAGCCCAGGAGAATGGGATCTGACCTGCTTTTGGCCTCTGTGCTTCTTGCACGGGGTTGAGGCAGGGGATCAGAGTCAGAAGAAGAGTCCTTTACTTCCCCTTCCTCCGAGGGGGAGGCCTCCCTCTCATCCGCTAAGGATGATCCCAACAGATCCCTGAGGGAGGGCTTGTGGGCTGGCCTATGGGCCTGCTTGCCTTTTCTCGCCTTTTTAGAAGATCCCTTAAATGTGGCTTTGGGACGGGGGAGGGGTTCGCTTCGGATTATTTTCGATGCGCACTAGGACTCCCATCATAGTCCTAAGTGCGTCCATCTGGAGGCTCTGAAAAGACTCCTCTGCCCGTTGCCCTCTTACTTTATTTATTTAATTTTTACCCCGCCCCTCCTGCAAACAGCTCGGGGCGGCTTCCAAACACAAAACATATATTAAAAAACATATAAAACCTTTTTAAACTCAATAAAAAAATACAACAACAATTTTTAAAACACAGCCCGGGAACTCTTTAACCAAATAAATAGGGTCTGGGAGATAAAACCCATTTAACCCACCCTCCCCAAAGGCCTGGGCCAACAGCCAGGTTTTGCATCTTCGCTGGAATGTTAAAAGGCTTGGGGCAGGCGAGTCTCCTCCGGGAGGGAGTTGAAAAGGCACGGCGAGGCCACCGAGAATGCACTTTACATGGGGGACCTCCAAGAAGGCACCCCCAGCAGACCGAAGGAGCCGCTCTGGGGCATGGAGGGCGAGGCGGTCCCTGAGGTATAAGGGGCCGAGACCGTGAAGGGCCTTGTAAATTAATACCAACACCTTCAACCTGGCTCGGCACGCTAACGGCAACCAGTGCAGAGCCTGGAGCACAGGTGTTACGTGCTCCCGACGACCCGTCCCCGAAAGGAGGCGGGCCACCGCATTCTGCACTAGCTGCAGCCTCTGAACAAGGGAAGCCCCATGTAGAGCGTGTTGCAGTAGTCCAGCCTCGAGGTGACAAAGGCATGGATGAGGGAGGTCAGGTCCAGGCCGGAGATGAAAGGACGCAGCCTCCATACCAGATGCAACTGGCGAAAGGCAGCCTTTGCGACTGCCTCCACCTGCCGCTCCAGGCGGAGATCTGCGTTCAGCACCACCCCCAGACTCCGGACCTGCTGAGCTACAGGAGGCCGAACCCCCCCAGTCAGGCGTGTTGACACCTCCCTCGCTCTCCCCACCACCATCACTTCCATCTTATCGGGGTTGAGCTTCAGTCTGCTCTGCCACATCCATTCTGCCATGGTCTCCAAA
>QEPC01012515.1:1471850-1534316 GCA_003113815.1 Sphenodon punctatus
GAACCATTCAAGAACAGTCCCATCCAGACCCCCCAGGTCACGCAGCCGTCTCAACAGCAGCCCATGGTCCACGGTGTCAAAAGCGGCCGAGAGATATAGCAGGATGAGAAATGTTGAACATCCTGCATCCATCTCCCGGCGGAGATCGTCAACCAAGGCCACCAACGCCGTCTCAGTGCCATAGCCGGGGCGGAACCCAGATTGAAACGGGTCCAGTAAACAGATGCCATCTAGATGCGCCTGGAGCTGGATTGCCACTGCCCACTCAATAACCTTCCCTAAAAAGGGAAGGTTAGAGACAGGTCGGTAACTGGCGAGCGCATCCACGTCTAAAGATGTTTTTTTCAGCAGGGGGCGTACCACAGCCTCCTTGAGACTGGGTGACAACCTCCCCTGCTGCAAAGACGCGTTCACTACCCTCGCCAGCACCGTCCCCAATGTCTCCCTGGAAGCTTTTGCTAACCAGGACAGGCATGGATCAAGTTCACAACAGGTGGCCCTCACAAACCCCAGGACATCCACTGCATCGGCCGGCGTCACTTCCTGAAACTCCCCCCACAAAGATGGACCAGATGGAGCCGCCGTCACCTCGCGCTCTCCACCTACTGCCCCTAATCCAGCGTCAAAGTCGGTCTGAATCCGAGCGATCTTGTCTGCGAAGTAGATGACAAACTCCTCACAGCAGGCCTGGGACAGACCCCCATCCAAGCGAAGCGAGGCGCGACTAACCAGCCTCCGCACCACCCGGAACAGCTCCACCGGGCGTGACTTCGCAGATGCTATGAGGACAGCAAGGAACTCCTTCCTCGCTGCCCTCACAGCCTCCACATAGGACCTCAAATGGGCCCTCTGGAGAAGTCGGTCAGAGTCATAGCGAGTTCGCTGCCAACGTCGCTCTACCCTCCTGCCTACTCGCTTCATACACCACAGCCCCTCGGTAAACCAAGGGGCCCTGAGGTGATGAGACTGAGGCAGAGGGCGTCTCAGAGCCATCCTGTCGATGGCTTCCTCCAGCAAGATGTTCCAATGCTGGACCAGCTCATCGACAGAGTGACCATCCAGGTCCAAGGTTAATTCCCTCAGGACTTCTTGGAACCGCTGCGGTTCCATTAGTCTCTGAGGGCAGACCATCCTAACTGGTCCTTTCCCCTTCTGGAGGGGGTGCGCAGAGAGACTGGGATGAAGGAGATAATGGTCCGTCCATGACAAGGGCACTGCTGTAACCTCCCCCACAACTGGAGCCGGGTCCAAGGTCCGTACATGGGGGGCTGCTGCTGTTAAATGCAAGGTCCATGGTGAACAAGGCCCCAATTATCCGGGATTTAATCTCGGATGGGGCCATGGACCTCGCATGTATTACGGAAACCTGGCTGGACGATCTGGCCGGTCCAACTTTGGCGGCTATTGTTCCGGCCGGGTATGCCGTGCAGCATCAGCCCCGCACGAGCAGCCGGGGAGGTGGTGTAGCTATTGTTTTTAGAGAAGAGTGGCCTGTTAGGGGGTATCCAGTTCAGGAGATTATGGGTATTGAGGTCCTTCACGTGGTGTTCGATTTGGCCGGGGGCAAGTTAGAGGTGCTGCTGGTGTATCGGGCCCCTTCTTGCCCGGCGGCATCCCTTACCGCTCTAGCGGAGCTGGCCTCGGAGGTGGTGTTGGGTTCCTCCAGGACTTTGTTTCTGGGGGACTTCAATATCCACGCCGATGCCAGCCTTGTTGGGGCGGAGCGAGAATTCATGGCCACCATGAACTTGCCCCAGGAGGTCATCTGCCCGACCCACGTGGGGGGACATACCCTCGGCCTGATCTTCAGTTCTGGCCTTGGAGGCGGGGGGTCCAGTGGTGGGGGAGGTTACAGCAGTGCCCTTGTCATGGACGGACCATTATCTCCTTCAGGCCGGTCTTCTACTTCTAGCGCACCCCTTCCAGAAGGGGAAGGGACCAGTTAGGATGGTCCACCCGCGGAGGCTGATGGAACCCCAGCGGTTCCAAGAGGTCCTGAGAGAGTTAACCTTGGACATGGACGGCCACTCTGTGGATGAGCTAGTCCAGCATTGGAACAGTTTGCTGGAGGAGGCCATTGACAGGGTGGCTCCGAGACGCCTTCTGCCTCGGTCTCGTCACCGCAGGACCCCCTGGTTTATTGAGGGGCTGCGATGTATGAAGCGTGTAGGCAGGAGGCTAGAGCGACGCTGGTGTCGGACTCGATCGGACTCCGACCGTCTTCTCCATACAGCCCATTTGCGGTTCTTTGTTGAGGCTGTGAGGACGGCAAGGAAGGAGTTCCTTGCTGTCCTCATAGCGTCTGCGAAGTGACGCCCGGCGGAGCTGTTCCGGGTGGTGCGGGGGCAGGTTAGTCCGGCCTCACTCCGCCTGGAAGGGGATTTGTTCCAAGCCCGCTGTGAGGAGTTTGTCAACTACTTCGCAGACAAGATTGCTCGGATTCAGAGCGACTTTGCCGCTGAATATGGGGCAGTAGGTAGAGAGCGCAAGGTCATGGAGGCCCCATCTGGTCCATCTTTGTGGGGGAAGTTTCGGGAAGTGACGCTGGCCGATTCGGCGGATGTCTTGGGGTCTGCGAGGGCCACTTGTTGCGAACTTGATCCATGCCCGCCCTGGTTGGTGAAAGCCTCCAGGGAGTCGCTGGGGACGGTGCTGGCGAGGGGTAGCAGGGGAGGCTGGCGCCCAGTCTCAAGGAGGCTGTGGTGCGCCCCCTGCTGAAGAAACCATCTTTAGACGTGGATGCCTCGCTAGTTACCAACCTGTCTCTGACCTTCCCTTTTTAGGGAAGGTTATTGAACGGGCGGTGGCAATCCAGCTCCAGGCGCATCTAGACGGCATCTGTTTCCTGGACCCGTTTCAGTCTTGGTTCCACCCCAGCTATAGCACCGAGACGGCGTTGGTGGCCTTGGTCGACGATCTCTGCCGGGAGATGGATGCAGGATCTCTCGGCCGCTTTCGATACCGTGGACAATGGGCTGCTGTTGAGACGGCTGCGTGACCTGGGGGGTCTGGATGGGACTGTTCTGGAATGGTTCCGTTCATTCCTTTCGGGGAGAAGCCAGCGGGTGGTGCTGAGGGAGGAGACATCTTGGCCCGCGCCTTATCATGCGGCCTTCCGCAGGGTTCCATTCTGTCTCCATTATTATTTAATGTATATATGCAGCCTCTGGGGCAGGTCGTGAGAGGGTTCGGGGTGCATTGTCACCAATATGCTGATGATACCCAGCTGTACCTCTCTTTTTCAACGGACCCAGACCCTGCTATCTCGGTGCTATCCCAGTGTTTGGAGGCCGTGGCTGAGTGGATGTGGCAGAGCAGACTGAAGCTCAACCCCGATAAGACGGAGGTGATGGTGGTGGGGTGAGTGAGTAGGTGTCGGCCCCCCCTTATTGGGGGGGTTCGTCCTCCGATTGCTCAACAGGTTCGGAGTCTGGGGGTGGTGCTGGACGCGGATCTCCGCCTGGAGCGTCAGGTGGAGGCAGTCGCAAAGGCTGCCTTTCGCCAGTTGCATCTGGTGCGGAGGCTGCGTCCGTTCGTCTCCGGCCCGGACCTGGCCTCCTTCATCCATGCCTTCATCACCTCGAGGCTGGACTACTGCAACGCGCTCTACGTGGGGCTTCCCTTGTGCCTGGTTCGGAGGTTGCAGCTAGTGCAGAATGCGGCGGCCCGTCTCCTTTCGGGGACAGGTCGTCGGGAGCACATAACACCGGTGCTCCGGGCTCTGCACTGGTTGCTGATAGTGTGCCGAGCCAGGTTCAAGATGTTGGTATTGGTTTACAAAGCCCTGTACAGTCTCGGCCCCTCATACCTCAGGGACCGCCTCGCCCTCCGCGCCTCGGGGCGGCTCCTTCGGTCTGCCGGGGGTGCCTTCTTGGAGGTCCCCCGTGTGAAGCGGGGGGCCACAATGGAGAGGGCATTCTTGGTGGCCGGGCTGCCTCTTTGGAACTCCCTACCGGAGGAAGCTCGTCTGGTCCCAAGCCTTTTGGTATTTCGGCGAAGGAGTAAAACCTGGCTGGTCCCCCAGGCCTTTGGGGAGGGGGGTGGGGGGTTCAGTGGGTTTTTTTTTTTTTTCCCCCATCCCTATTGTTTAATGTATCCCGGGCCGTTTTTAATATCGTAATATTTGAAATTGTATTTTTATATGTTTAAAATTGTTTTATATTTATGTATTTTTATTGTTGGAAGCCGCCCTGAGCTGTGTTCAGGAGGGGCGGGATATAAATTGAACAAATAAATAAAATAACTGGACACACACACACACACCCCGCCTCAAGGCCAGAACCTAAGATCAGGTCGAGGGTATGCCCCCCCCACGTGGGTCGGGCAGATAACCTCCTGGGACAAATCCATGGTTGCCACGGCGGCCATAAATTCTCGCTCCGCCCCAACAAGGCCGCCATCGGCATGGACGTTGAAGTCCCCCAGAACCAAGGTCCTAGAGGAGCCCAACACCACCTCCAAGGCCAGCTCCGCTAGAGTGGTCAGGGATGCCGCCGGACAGGAAGGGGCCCGGTATACCAGCAGCACCCCTAGCTTGCCCCCAGCCAAATCGAACACCACGTGAAGGGCCTCGATACCCATAATCTCCTGAACTGGATACCTCCTAACAGGCCAGTCCTCCCTAAAAATAACTGCTACACCACCACCCCGGCCACCCGTACAGGGCTGATGCTGCACGGCATACCCGGACGGAACGAGATCAGCCAAAGTTGAACCGGCCAACTCATCCAGCCAGGTCTCCGTAATACATGCGAGGTCCACGGTCCCATCCGAGATTATATCCCGGACAATTGGGGCCTTGTTGACCACGGACCTCGCATTTAGCAACAGCAGCCCCCCACGAGTGGACCTTGGACCAGGCTCCTCCCCCCACCCCCAGCAGGGGGATGGCAACCTGCACCCCCCTCAGGCACCTTGGTCCCCTAGGGGCGTGGGCCACCCAACCCCGTGGACCATACCATCCACGTCCCAGAACCACCCCTATAGCTGCCCCCTCAGCCCCCGTCCACCACACCTCAGCCCCCAAAACCCGACTGCTCGCCCTGTGGCCTCCTCCCCTCCCCAAAAACCTTCCTCCCCCCCACTCCAGCCATCCTGCTGCCACCAGGGGCCGGTAGGGACCATATCCCCCCGCCTGTCCCCTCTCTCACTGGATACTTGCGAGGAGGCAGAGGATTCTGCCTCCTCGTCCTTCCAGTTCCTCAGCCTCGATTGCCGGCTGCTTGTCCCTGGGCTCTGCCTGCGACTCCTCCACTTGAGCAGCGGGGATTGCGGCCTGTGTGGAACTCCCTGGCGCGGTTTCACTTTCGCGTCCGGGGGAGGGGCTGTAGCTTCGCGGCTTTTTGCTGCAGCTTTGAGGGCGGTGGCTCAGCAGTTTTTTGCTGTCTCTGCCATCCCAAAGCGCTCTAACAGAAGGGTCGTACTTGGAGGCCGAACCCTGCGCAAATGGGATCCCAGGCCGTACCCTGGGACCGACACCGGAGAATTAAGAGTCCGCTGGATCCCGGGTCGTACCCTGGGGCCGGCACCGGTGAGGAGAATGAGCCCGCTGACTGCCCCAAGGGCTATTGATGTAGGAGATGGAAAAACCCCAAAGGGTTAGAAGAAAGTCCGGTGGGGGCGGAGCACCCCAGCTGTACAACCTAGCAGATCGGAGGCAAACTTTCGACTGGGGAAGCGAGGGAGCACTCCCTACGCATGTCCAGTGGAAAGTCTCTGCTGCCTCCTAATGAATGCGAGGGAGAACGCTCCCCAAGTCCGAATAAACAGACTGAAGGCTATAGAAGGTACAGAGAAGGGCAACAAAAGTGATAAAGGATATGGTACAGCTCCCCTATGAAGAGAGGCTAGACATGTTGGGGCTATTAGCCAGAGGTAGGTTTGGGGAATGTAACCTCTTACTGTCGTGAGCTGGGAGTAAACAACAGGAAATGGATTGCCCCATTGTGACCTGTTGAGTAGTTCTTCCAAGTGACTGAGATTGACCCCTGTCGGAGACAGGTGCTAGGCTCAATGGACCATTGGTCTGACCCAGTATGACACACATATATGTTAAGAGAACAAGGGGATAAAATGAGCTGTGAACAGAACACTGCAATGAAATTTAACAATTAAAAAGACAAAAGAAAAAGTACTGAATACTCCTTTAACCCAGCAACTTGCTAGACTGTTTTGCACAGAGATCAGTCAGGTTGCCTCTTATTCTCCAGTTTCCTCTCAGCATTGGCTGCTTGCACATAAGACAGAAAGCTGACAGCATGCTGTCCTAAGAACCTCAGGTGTAAACCACCTGCCTCTCTAGTTACATACATTTTTTTTTCCCATATGGAAGCTGTATTGGCTATGATTGATGCCAGTTCATTATTCAGTAAGTATGTTCAATGACAAAAACCTCACCTAAGTCTTATTCTGTCCCCATCCCCATTCTATCAATCTCCTGCAAATGCTCATTGTGACAATGAACAGTTCACAAAATAAAGAAAATATCATGTAAAAAAGTAGTAACGAGTCAATCACAGGGAAGAGAGAAGTAATGTCAAGGTAAATCAGAGGGAGTTAACTCTACTTTTCTTGAAAAGTCCAAAACTAGTAAAAGTTTGTTCAGATATGTAAGAATGGTGGTGTGGTGGAAAAGACACGTATCTGTAAAGTTGCAGTACAGGAGACTCCTAAGCAGGTCAGGCCTTGCAAACTTCCACAAACATCAGCACCCACTCTAGATTTCTCAACTCCAAATTGGTGTCCAATAGGGGTGTGCAATTATTTTTTGTTTTCATGAAAACAAAAACAAAATCTTGTTTTCATTTTTAAAAAAAATAATAGTTTTTGTTATTGTCTCGCCCCATTTTGGACCAAAAACCTGGTAAACATCTTCTGGGAGAAGAGGAAAGAGCAGCCACTAGAGTCAGGTGACATGATTGACATCTCTGCTGGTAAATGGGCATTGCAAGCAATCCCAGAGAGTGGCATGGCACTCTCTGATTGCTCAATGCTTCCAGTCTCCCAGAACCAATCACAGGGGCTCTGGGAAGGCACTAGGAAAGCTTTAAGCAGCTCTTTGGCCAACACCCGCTGAAACACACCAGCGCAGGCAGTATGGGCACAGGCCATTGGGGAGAAGGTTGACAGCAGCAGCCACATGTGCAAGCATCTGGAGGACCCTGTTTCAGCAGCAACCCATTGCAGTACTGGGCGCAGAAGGACCAGGTATGGTAGAGCCTAGTCAAAGTGGCCCAGGAACTGCTCTGCTGTCGACCAACCAGTGTCCCTAGTGAACAGGATGGGGACGTTGTCAGTCCCCACCGTTTGAGGTGGAGTGCTGGGTTGATGAAGCAGTTGCTGTTCCTAAAGGTCAATCTGCCACTGCTGGGATTCCTCGAGCTGCCCTCCAAGTTGGAGTGAGGGGGCACACTGCCAACTCCAGGGCAGCCTGGCTGCTCCTCCTTCCTTCTGGGTCTCTCTCTTGATGCCTCCCTTCGCTCCTGCTGAGAGAGAGAGAGAGAGAAAATCTGCCCCCTGAGGCACACATTGCAAGTTGAAGCCTTAACCCGGTGATAGCTGGGGTTCTGGCAAGCTGAATGAGGGACACACACACAGTGGCAGTGTCTGGCCATGCCATCCATCAGAATGAGAGGTGCACCCCACCCACACTTCCACATCCACAGAGACGACATCTGTGCCACCACCAGCCAGAACGAGGAAAAGATAATCTGTGCTCACACTTGTTGCCACCAATCAGGATGAGTGAATGAAGCCATTCTCTTCTCTTATGTCCTGCCCCTTTGGGGCAATATGTGCAAGCTGAAAACATCCTGCCAGTCTGGAGAGTTCCAATGTTGCTGCTGCCCCCTGCCCCGCTAGGGCAGTCTCTGCAAGATGAAGATGCCCTGCCAGTCTGCGGTGTTCCAATGCTGTCCCCACCCTGAAGCAGGCTCTGAGCTGAAGATGCCCTGCCAGTCTGGGAGGTTCCAATGCTGCTTCCCTGGGATGATCTGTGCGAGCTGAAGATGCCCTACCAGTCATGGGGGTGGGGTGCTCCAGGGCATCTGTGCCCAGGCCAGGCCAGCAGAGCATCTGTGTGAGCTGAAGATGCCCTGCCAGTCCAGCAGGTTCCAATGCTGTCCTCATGGGCTGCTCTCTTCAAGCTGATACCGTCAGACTTTGGGGTGACAATGCCAATACCTGCTTTCCATCATCACCTGCTACCAGTGACTGTTCCAAGCAGTGCGTGTCTCTCTCTCTCTCACACACACACACACACACGTACGTCCTGCCCACCCCACCCCCCGGGTCCTCTCTGCAAGTTGAAACCCTGCCAGACTTTGGGGTGCCTATATCAATGCCACTACCCACTGCTTCTGCTCTTCCTCCTCCGCCTGCCTCCCTTGCACTACCCGCTGCTGCCCCTCCTGCCAGTGCGCCTATCTCACACAAAAGTCCTACGCCCACCCCCCGGGCACTCTGCGCAAGTTGATTCCCTGCCAGACTTTGGGGTGCGTGTCAATGTTAACACCAGTGTTTGATGCCTTTGCTCCTCCGACGTCTGTCACCACTGCCTGCTCCTACCAGTGTCTCTCTCTCAAGAGTCCTGCTCCCTGTGGAAATTGACACCCCAACACAACTTGGGTGCCAAGAACAGTACCAAATGCACAGAACAGGTTGCCACCAGTGTCTGCCTTCCTGCTGCTGTTGCTGCACCTTTCTCTCACACGTCTTGCCCCCTGGGTTGTTGTCTGCAACACTTTGGGGTGCCAAAGCAAGCCTGATTGTTGATCATCCGAAAAACTACTGCTGCTAGTTTGTATTATATCTCTCTCTCATATATACATCCTGCCCCCCTGGGGCAGTTTCTGCTAGTTTAAACTCAACAGACTTGGGACAGCATGTCTCCTTTGCCAGTTCCTGTTGCTTCTCAGTGCCAGCCTGCCCACTGCCTGCCCATAACTCCATCTTTTGCCTGCCTGCTGTGTGCCAGTCTCTCTCTGCTTCCAAGAAGTTGAAGCCTTGCTGGAGCACAAACCACTGTCTGTCTCCTCCTTCCTCTGCTAGACGCAGTGCCTGCTACTTCAGTTCCACCCCCACCACCTTCCAGTGTCTGCTCTTGCTCTGTCCCCTGCCTGCATGCTACATGGCAGTCCTTAGCGATACTTCTGCTGCTCTGAGGCACTCTCAGCAACTCTGGAGAAAGGGGAAAGTGCTTTGGAAACAAACGACAAGTGGTTCCTAAGCCCTAAAGTGATTTCCCTGGGAACCCAATGCAAAAATGAAAATGAAACAAAAACGATTTCCGCCCCCCCCCCCGAAAATGAAAAACAACAATTTTAAAAACCACAAATGAAAAATGACACAGGCCCCTTTGTGCAAACCACTAGTGTCCAAACAACCAGCAACTATCTAAACTGACCAGTTCATAAAGGGCAGGGCAATTTGCTTTTCATGTTCAGGAAAGCTGTTGCATGAGTTGGGTACTACAATGACAATGCCCCACAGAAAGGCTCCATCCTTATCCTGAGTTTTTAGAAGCTCTGCTGGTTGTTGCCAATCTTTAGAATAAAAAAAAAAAAGAGTTGAAAGAAACCTTGAAGGCCATCTAGTCCAAATCCATACTTGGATGCAGAATGACTACAGCTACAACATCCCAGTCAGATGGCTGTCAAGTCTCTTTTTCAAAGCCTCTAGTGACAGAGAGTCTATGACCACCCCAGGCAACTTGTTCCATTGCCTAACAGCTCTTACTGTTAGAAGTTTTTCCCTGATATCGAACCAAAATTTATTTCCCTGTAACTTGAGCCTGTTATTTCTAGTCCTGGCTTCTGTAGCTGCAAAGAACAGTTCCTTGTCATTTTCTTCATGGTAGCCCTTTTAGATATTTGAAGACTGCTATCATGTCTCCCTTCTCTTTACTAAGGAATGAATACCCAGTTCCTTCATTAGACTTGTTTTCCAGACCCTTGGGGCGAAATCAAATGAGACAATTGTCTGTTGGATTCCATGTTCAGTCTGTGCAGCCACCACTCACATTTTTTAGCATGTAGCGCTAATAAATGAACAGTCCCCTGCCCACATTTCATGTGCTGGCAGTAACCACGGCCACTGGCACCACTCAGTGCTTTCCCTCTCCCCAGCCCTGATTCTGATGGGAAGGGGCAGGGGGTCACAGCCAGAGAAAGCTTCTTCTCTGGTCATAAACCTCCCTCCCCTTTCCATCAGAAGCAGCGCTCATGTGCTCAGGCAGCTGCAAGAGAGCGCAAGGGGGTGCAGGAAGAACTTTCTCCAGAGGATCTGTGCCTGCACTCCTCTCTCCATTCTGATGAAAATAAACTGAGGGAACCACAAGAGCCCTATGGATCTTCTAGGAGAAACCTTGCCCTTCCCTCTTTCCCCTCAGCGCCTTTCCCAAATGGAGAGAGGTGTACGAGTTCAGATCCCTCTGGAGACGGTTCTTCTCCAGAGGGATATGCATGCCCTCCTCTTGCAGTCACCTCTTAACCAAAAGTGTGAAATTGCTCTCTCCTCTTGCTGCCACCCAAGCACACAAGAGCTGCTTCTGATGGAAAAGTGAGTCATGGCCAGGGAAGAAGCTTTCTCTGGCTGTGACCCCTCCCCGTTCCATGAGAGTTCTCTCGCTCCCTTTCTCGCTGACGAGCACGCAATCGCTCACTGTCCTCTAGTAGCCGCACTAGGCACAACTCTATGGTGCTGGTGAACTTGGATGTAGACAAACTTAATTAACAAGTTGCAGCAATGCAAGTATGCATTAGCACACACTGGCTCACAATGGTCTTGGATGACACCATGACTGGGGAGCAAATGGGAGCTGTGTGCTAACATCTGACAAACACCTAAGAGATGGGCAGGAAAACACCCATCTGGTAGGTGCTAATGTGGACTATCGTCTCATTTATTTTCACCCTCTCTCATCTTTGTTGCCTTCCTCTGAACCTGCTGCAATTTGTCAATGTCCTTAAAATGAGGTACCCAAAACTAGACAATACTCCAGGTGAGATCTGCTCTGAATAGAGTGGAATTATTACTTCTGCTGACTTGGAAACAATGGTTCTGTTAATGCAGTCTAACACTCCATTAGCCTTTTCTGCAGCCACATCATATTGCTGACACATGCTTAGTTTGTGATGAATACAATCCCTACTTTTCAAATCAGATGTCAAACCAGGTCTCTCTCCCCCCCCTCAAGACTTCAATTCATTCAAATCAACTAGATATTGTCTGACCACCTCTTTATCTATTCTAGCCTGAAATCTCCCCTACGCCCCTTCATTCATACACCTGTTGCCAGGCTGGTCATAGCTTCCCTTTCCTGTGAAGACCAAAGCAAAATAGGAATTGAAAAGTTCTGCTTTCTCTTTGTCCCGTACTAACATTTCACCATACAGATCTGAAACCTGTTCTCTTGCCACCGCAATGAAGAAACTTGACCCCATTCAGGTTAAGCTCCATTGTGAAACTGAAAACATTTTGTAGCTACAAATTCCAGAAGAGCAGCCATGTCTATAGCTCTAAAAACAGGGGGAAAGAGTCTAGTGGCACCTTAAAGACCAACAAGAAAATTATTTTGACATGAGCTTCTGTCAGCAAGTGGAAGTCAGCTCTTGCTGATGAAAACTCATGCCAAAATAAGGAAATTTTCTTGTTGGTCTTTAAGGTGTTACTAGACTCTTTTTTGCTATTTTGTAGATAGTTGTGCAATACACCTTAAGGTGTATGGACATCATCCATGAACACCCACTAATCAACCAACCTACGTCACATTCAGTTTTGATACTTTAACAGTTGAATGAAAACGGGGTTGCCTGGCAGATCTAAGGTGGGATGGCTAGAGGATATCAAATGGTTCCCAACCTGTACTGGAACTTCTGATAATGAAATAACTCATTACAAGACAGAAGATCCCAGAGAGATAGTATACAATTGGTGGCCTCCATAGTCTCCAATTAAAAGTTGAAAGAGCTACTAGCAATAATTGCAATTCCAAAACCAAAATAAAATTTCAGGGTCAAAAATGGTCTTTCCTGACAAACTAGTGATCATTATTTATTTATTTTAACTTTATACAAAAATAAATAAATTTCAATCTGCTTAAAAAATTTCCTTTACTGTTCTCCTGGAAGTATAGGGGTTTGTGGTTGGTATCTTTGGAGAGTATATAATTTCATAAATTGACCTATTTTCACTAAAGCTGATCTAAATAGCATATCCAATGACAATCAAAATTTCAATAACAATTGAAACTTTTACTCTTGAATCTTTGCTAACACATAACTTCATTATAATGAACACACATGGGACCAGATAAAATGTTCATCATCTCAAGGTGTTCACAATGTGCAGTTGACAGCAATAAGTCTTGAAGATGGGACTGTGAAAAAAAAAAAAGTGTTCATTATAAGCAGGGTTTGTTACAGTATGATTTGATTGCATTTGCCTCCAGTCTCAAAGCCCAGAAATTAACTTATTGATGTCAGCAAGAGGCTGCTCATGTAGATAAGCTTACAGTATTGAAGCCAGAGATTGCAGACTTATCAGGGCAACAACCATAATGCTACATTTTTTCTCACTTTATATTCCTGGGTATATATTGTTATTATCATCAAACATTTATATAGTGCCAGCAATGTACCTGGTGCTTTACACAGTAATTGAATAGACATGGTCCCTGCCCTAGGGCTTACAATCTGAGAGATTGGGGGGGGGGGGAGGGGGCATGACGGGGAACAGAGGGAGAGACAAGGAGTGTAACATTCACGAGGATGCAAGGTCCCAGGTGCACGCGCTTGGCTTGGTTACATCGAGAATGATGGCTGGTTGGTCCATGTGGTGAGGATATGAGTATGCAGACCTCAGGTAACAGATTGTACTGGATGGAGAGTATCAGCAGGAGTTAGGTAAGGGGAGCGAGGAGTCGGGAGGGCAGAGCGGAAGAGGTGGTTTTTGAGGAGGGATTTGAAGGTACGACGGGAGGGGGTGAGGTGGATGTGGGCAGGGAGGGAGTTCCAGGCATGTGGGGCAGCTAGGGAGAAGGGAGAAATGCGGTTAGAGGAGCAGGGGAGGCGTGGGAGGGCGAGAGAGGGGACAGAGGAGGAGCGGAGTTCACGGACTGGAGTACGGAGGGAAATTAGCACAGAGAGGTATGGGGGAGGGATTGGACTTACAATCACTTAAGTCCAAGTGGTTTGTGAAGTTCACAGATGGATTATTTATATTGATAATACTCCTTCTTAAAATGTAAAAAAATAAAAGATTTGCTGAATTTCTCTTGTGAAGATATCAAATCAAACAGAATGTACTGAAAGCTGAAATGTGTATCATGAGGCAACGTTTTTTATTTTTATGACACAGCCTGATAAAAATATTTAAGCCATACATTGTAACATCCCTCCCACTCGAGAGACAGTTTCATACACTGGAATCAACTGTACACCAGGGAATGTAATTTCAGATCAAACTCAAGAAGCCAAAATAAATGAAGTCACCAGAATTTATCCCATTATTAAACCGTTCTTACCCACTACAACCCTGAACCAGTTTCCAGCCTCCCTTTTCTGGGCACCAATGGCTCCAAGGCACCTGCAAGTTTTGTGCCCTGTGTACACAATCCATTTAAATACTTTAAGGATGAAAGCAATGTGGATTCACAAACAGGTGAATTTTGCTATAGAAAGTCCTTGGCAAAAACCCACCTATAACAATTCCTCGAATGTAATTTGATCTACCATAACTCTCACTCAAGAATGGTCCTGATAAAATGATCAGTCAGCCCTAACTGGCAGGGAGCCAGGCCTGCAACACTGGACTGGGGGGAGGCAAGGGTGGAGTGCTCTGCTTCTGCTCAATCAGCAAATAAGCAGTCACCCCTCAAACTCCCTCTGAGTGCAAGCCAGAGGACTAAAACAGTATTTGGAAATATGTTTTATCCTGGTCCCCAGGCAGTTTAGTTTGTGGCCCCAAGGTTGTACCATAGTTAGAATCTTTATAAAACTAGAAAATAAGACGCGTATACAATTTCTGTTTGAGGGATTGTGACTTACACATCTTTTGTTCTTCACTAATCACCAGAAGCTTCAAATATTACTCGAAACAGAAAATTGCATTTACCAGCCAATGACAAACAATCCCTATATATCGTCAGCAACTAATTTGCCAACAACAACTGGATGCCAGGGTTAAAATATGTTGTTCCATCAACTGATTACGGTGCTATTTTTAGTTCTCTTCTATAACAATAGTCAGGACAGAAAGAATGTGAAGTCACAAGTATTAGACAGGATTAGAAGGTTTAACTACTATTTTTATAGTAAAGGATCCATGATTAGATCTGCTACTACCTTTAGCATTTGAAGCAAAATGCTATTAAAATTACAAATTGGCTAATGCTGAGAGTGTCTGGCATTTTTCCAAGATAGTTAATGGAGTCAGATTATGTAAATAAATGTAAGGTGCACGGTCTTCTTAAAACGTTGAGTTTTGGTTAACCAATGTTGTACACAACTAGATAGAACATATCCCTCAATGCATCAAACTTCTCAATCACATTTCAAATTTAAAGAAACAGAACGTGCCAAGTCTGATCAGTATGTAATTTCACAATCAATTTATGTGAAAATATGTTCTTTGCTATTCCGTGGCAACAACCTGAACTACATAGCTGATTAAAAGCATATGATACAATAGTCTAAAAATTACAGACAGTGTCCCAATTGTCTATGTAATCTGAATGAAGAATCGCTACCTTGCAATGGAAACGGATCCAAACAAAGACAATAGAAATCAGCAGTAAAAAAGTATCAACTGATTGTTAAGTTATCTTCTGAAAGACTTCAAATTTTTCTGCAGACTATAAACTCTCATCTCAGACATCCAACGCATCATTAACAGCACTGCCAAGTTTAAAAGGCAACACTGTTACCATTCAAATGAAAATACAAGAATTAACCAGCTACGATAGAGATACATGGTAGCAACCATTGTGTCCTAAGTTTGGGTTCAATTTAAAGCAAGTTGCACAGGAACAAAGTTGCATATTTTATATAGACACATTAATGTTGTCTCAGGTTTTGTCTGCTTTTGACTTCTCTGCCCAGGATGCCACCATACTTGTGGCTGCAAGAGTTGGGTTATCAGGTGCAGTAATGCCCAAACTGTGCTGGAGTTTTCCTTGCCATAATGTAAAGAGCTCAAAAGTTTGCATGCATTAACCAACAGAATTTGTTCCATTATCACCTTATTGACCATCTCTGGGCACTTTCCAGACACTGAAAGATTGAGGGCATTTTTTACACAAAAACACTGGCCAAGTAGCAGTCAGTCCTTGCTCTATTTGAGTTCTATGTGCAAAACCCTGGGTACTTGAGAAATGTTTACTTGACAAAACTGCTCAGTAGCTCTGCTTCAAGTGCAAGAATCAAATATGAAGAGACAACTTTCATTCTACCAATAATCGGATGTAAGACAAGTCATCTGATGTAAAATATTCCCAAGGTAGAAGCTCCTGCAGAGGTACTTGACCAATGCTTTGGGTAAATTTGGAGTGTCTGCCCCAAGAAGTTTACAATTAAATGGAAGTCTCTGTTCAGCAGTGTGGGAGCTTATCCTTCCTTGGTTACAGGGATCATTTTAAAGTACCTCAAGAGGCCCCCTTTCAGGGCATGTTGCCTATACCAAACCAAGAACTGACCCCAGTCCATCACATGGTATTACCTTGATCTAGAAGGAAGTCAGTCTTCTGAGGAATTTTTCCTGCCACACACTATACCCCTCAACCCATGTGCATGAGTATCGAGGAATCTCTCAGATTTTAGGACACTATCCCTGCAACGTGCTAACGTACCTGGTTACTACCTAACTAAAGATGCTGAATGATGAAGCAGTAGATCCTATGCAACTGACCTGACATCTACGGGCAATGGAGACAAAGTAGTGAAGCGATATCTTTTATTGGACCAAGTACAGTTGGTGCAGGTATGCAAGCTTTCGGACCTCACATAGACATGCCTGACAAAGTACCCGGTGAGGTCTGAAAGCTTGCACACCTCCACCAACTGTAGTTGGTCCCATAAAAGGTATCACTTTACTACTTTGTCTCTACTGTCTATATTGGGGACCTACACAGCAAACCCTACTTTCTCTACACTGACAACCATGAACTCCCATATGCCATATTAAAAATAATTTGATGGTAAAGTGTATTTAAATACACACAGTGCTTTTCTGTCATTTAAAGATATCACTGATCTATGAAAATGGTGATTCTTGCATCTAGAAGGGAGTAGACAAGAGTCAATGCAAATTTTCATTTAATATTTGTAAGAATGAAGTTTTTTTCCCTCAGTACTTAGGAAGTACTGTAGATGTTAAAGAGAAATGTCAAGTGCCTCTTTTTGCAGGGCCCCTAGGCAACACTCGGGCTGTTCTGTCAGCACTAGGCAATTAGTTCAAATCCTGATGATCAACAGGCTAGGCTGAAGTCATATCAGACAGCCAGTTAGCGACCTATGTGAAATGAGCAATGTTCTTCATCCAGTTCCTACTGATTTCATTATATTTCTCTACTATCACAATTAGAATCCCTGTAAGCAATTTGAGAAGATGCGCTAAAGAACGCCTGGACCACTGAAAAAAAACCCTGAACTTTCACCTACTTCCAGTTAGAGTTTAAAAGTTAGGTTTACTGTGCCTGCTGCTTCATCATTATTATTACTGCCTGTTAGAGGCCTCTGTTGTGCTTTTAGAGCTGAAGGGTTTGCCAGTAATGGCTTCAATTTCATTTTAAAATTAAAAATATTTGCTTTGCCAATGTTCTTGGACATTTTTTTATTTTTTTTTAAGGAATCCCAGCCTTTGGGGACTTTGATGTAAGCTGCCCAACAAACATCAGTTATTTCAACGTCTGTTTGTAAGAATACTAGAGACTTGGAAGATAGGACAGAAGCATCTTCATATTCAAGATGAGAATTACACACCAAATTCAAATCTAAAAATTGGAGTGGGGCGGGGGAAAACCAGTAAGTGTCTGGAGAAAGGTTTTCAAGTTTGCAAGTTATTGCTTGGCAGAAAATGACACACCAAGTTTATTCCATAACACCTGTCAAAGTCACAACAAGTGAATTCTTGACAGCTATCATTTATTGCTGGATAAGAGAAACAGCAGCTTGATCCTCTAAGCACAATGCCAGCAGAATTCACATTGAAATTAATGGGGCTTGCATTGGCAGAGTGCTTAAAGTATCAGGTTGTCAGTTGAAAGCAAAGTAGCGCACTGAACACTGAATGGCACACAATAGATCTATTTTTGCTCTTAGAGGAGACATGTTGTGGCTCTGCTCTACTATATGTTGGGAGGGTTTGATTTGCTGACTTTGCAGAAGTGTCTTCAACACCATTCAGAGACAAGATAAATACCTGCCCCGAAGTGTTTCACAATAGAAAATACCTAAACAGATAATTAAAGACAAGAAAGGAAATCAGCATGAAACGATTTTTGTAAAGTATTGAAAACCACCCATCTTAAGCAATGGACCAATTCTTAGTATTTCACAGTAACCTTTATTAACTGACAATTAATGATGACTTTAGGACTCTGTCCACTACTATTTATATACCGGATCCTCTCTCAATTGTCTCCCTGAACTTCCTCCATCAATTAACTTTTCCCTTTCCAAAGCACAAATACCACACCACCTATTGAGATGGATACCGAATCCAAACTGAGCTAAGCACTTTTACATATATACACTTTTTGAATTAACACCTTCCTGTGTTTTAAACCTTTACTGAATGTTACCAGTCTGTTACTCCTTTTGTACTATTTAGCATCTGTAATAATCTCGTTGGTCCCATTAGTTAGAATAGGGGTGGGGAACTTTTCTGTCCCAGGGGCCACTTTGGGAATTAGTAAAAGCTCTGGGGGTGGCATAAAAGTTGGTGGTGGGTAAGGGGGGTGCACTCATGAAAAGGATGGTCCCAATCATGTATCTGTATCATAGATCTGCCCCCTATCCTTGCGTACATGTCCTCATTGTACCCTCAGCTCACTTTTTCAGTGTTTGGGCATAGGAACTGGATCCAGGGGCCAGCTCCAGGAACTAGGGAATGGATTACAAAGATCTTGCTGCTGGCCACATTTGGCCCCTGGGCCTGACATTCCCCATTCCTGGTTGAGAAGCTACTCACAACAAAGCTTGAACCTTAAGTGCCACCTAACTGGACAGCCCCCACCCCAACACCAAGCGCTTTGCAAGATCAAAGCCTACACATGGGAGAAGATAACAAAAACAATGGAGGTTGAAGAGGAGGAAGATCAGCACTCATAAGTGAAAAGGTCAGCAATGTTGACCTAACCATGATTTTTAGTTTCATTTAATTAAAGGCGATCTACCAAACATGTTAATGAAATGTTAAAAGTAGTCACAAAGTTAGAAAACGGAATAATTAAAGCTCGATATAAAACGTTAACTGTAGCATGGCAAACACTCTGTACACTTCATAATATACTTGTTAGAACAATAATATGTGACGTTACATGAGCCAGGAAAAAAAAGACAGGACTAGAAAACACCACATCTGTGTACTGCAACTCAGGTGCTCCTGTGGGGTTATTTCATTACTGTGATATTGACTACACTGCCCTATCATATATATGAAAAATGCGTGTGTCGTTTTTTTAAAGACTGATAGGAATACTTTTACAAGTCCCAACTAAATTTAAAGTTCCTAGTCGGAGTTTTCTGTAAGAGAAGGCTAAAGGAACATATTGAGTCTTTGCAACAGATAGAACCTTTTCTCTTTAAATTAAAGACCAAGATTTGATGTGGTATTTGAAAAATATAGTAAAAATTGAGATACACTAGAAAGAGGTTGCATGCTTTGCAATTTCTAATCACTTTTTTTTTTAGTGAGTGGGAGAAGGGAACAAGGCTGAATGATTGTGGTGTATGCATTTCAATGAAATACAATTACCCTCATTCAAAATGAGACTGTTTCAACACTACCTGTACTTGCGTAACTGCTCATATTGCAGACAGTTATGTATGGCAAGTTGGCTTTTTTATATTGTTCTACTATATTTAAAATATGCATCCTTTAAGCAACACAAACAGGGCTGTAAAATCCACTCACCTGTTTGCTTCTGTCGAGTATACTTTTTGAACTTGCGTCTGAATATTTACAGCCTCCCACATTGCAAATCCCAATCCGGGCTGTAGTTTCTTTTATGCATAGTTAATTAATTAATCAAATGTATTTTACAACCCTGAATATAAATAGTAGACAATGAAATGAATTTTTTATCTAGCTCAGGTTTGGCGAGCCTTCTCTCCCCAAGTTACTATAAGCTTCATGGGCCAGAATGCGAGTTGGGGACAAAGGTACCTATAGGGTGTGCAAAGGAAGGGGTGAGTCCAGATCTTAGATCTATCCCCCTATCCTTAAGAGCATGCCCTCATCTCGCCTTACTTTCCCCCAAGCTCATTCTTTTAACGTTTGTGACTGAATCCATGGGCCAGATCCAAAAATTGGAAAGGGGCCAAATAAAAAGACTCCTGTACCTCTTATCAGAGGTCTGTGTTAAAGTTAAGTTTCTGATTTCATGACAATTCTTTGATAGTGCTTGCTAAATGGCACAATTTGAGGAGCCCTTGTGGTTCAGGTTTAAAACTTTGGGACAAGGTACTGGATTTCTTTTTAATTTTAGTTTGTTTATTTTAAAACAGCTGGTTCTCTAGAGTGTAATGGCACTTTCACACCTGGTTATAAGATTAACACTCAATTAAATTTTGATCCTGGAACTAATTGGCCATATTATTTTAAAAAGTAGCAATAATTTAAAGCATTATCCCTTCTTCTGTCCAAGGGGAGACAGACTTATGATGCAAGTAATCCACTTGATCAATCTCAGGCGATCTACCAGGATTCCTCCTGCTCAGTCCAACACTCCAGGCTAGGACCCCTTCACTGGCTCCCAGCTCTAGGGCACCTCACCAACTGGTATTAGAAGTGAAGAGGAGCACACCCCTTTAGAGAGCCCTCCCCAATGTGCTACATGAGCTCTCCTAGCCTGTATTCTCCGAGGCACCAGTCCCACTCTCCTCCACAGAGGAGACCTCAGAGAGTCTGCTCCTGCCCCCTACACCATGATCTACTGGAAACAAGCTTGTGATCTATCAGTAAATCATGATCTACCTCTTGGCCACCCCTGTTCCATTTCAATGGAAATGCAAGGAGCTGCAGAGAAGCAATGCTGAAATTCTAATGAGGTGTTATAGAAGCTTTCTTCCTGCTGCTTTGAACAGATTGTTGAGACTTCAATTAAAAAATGATGTGCCTGCTTCTATGCTTTGTCTCTGCATCTCCCTTATGAGGAAAGTTAAAGGATTTAGGTTCATTACGGTACCTGAAGTGGAGCCCACTTGTCATAATCAAAGATAAACAGGGAAACGTGCATTTTAACCATCAGCAAATTAAGTTATGCTGCGATTCAAGCCATACTGTTGGCTAAAAAAGGTAGAGATTCTGAAATTGCCACTTTCTTCATGTTCAGTGTGCTGTTCTTGAGGATGTCAACTACATGAAAGGTAACTTCTTCACATACTATGAAGCAAGAACTTCTTAGCCACTGTGCGCACCTCCATTCAGCTAGTCATGTTCCCAATTTTTCCCAGCCTCCTCCTTTTTCTTCTTTTTTTTAAAAGAGCAAGATTGTATGCTGCAGACAAGTACCAGACCTGTGTGTTTCAGTATTAGAAGAGTGCTGAGCTTTCACTATTGCTACATGCTTTAAAAGCTAACACAGTTCTGTAATACTATTAAATAAGTTATTTAACAGCAGCATCAGGTTGAAAAGAAATAAGATTTGCTGATTTACTGGTTCACATTTACAAGGTGAAAAAAACAGAAGTGATTAACTTGGGGAATAGATATACTGTCATCAGTAACACAGAGAGAATTGGGAGTTCTTGATCTGCACAATCAAGTGTGAAAACATTTCAGTTTGGAGCTTGTGAGGTATCAACGTAGTCTTGTTTATACCATTAACCCACAAAGCTTTAAGAACATTCATTACATGCAACTATCCTACACCTGTTTAGCTCATGTGTTCAGTTCTAAAATATTTAACTATTTTTTACCTGATGTTCTGCATGAATGTTATCCCCAGTAGGCCAGCGATGTTTGCTGTTATTATAGCCGCCTCCACCACTTCCTCCTCCCCCAAGCTGCTCACCATGCTGCCTCTGAAAGAAGTAATCCACCATAGCGTCGTCCTGGGAGCGACCAGCAACTCCTATGGATCCAGGAACAGGACTGGAGTGTGTCCCTGCTGCAAGTGCTTGATTTGCAGTAGGCTGTGGTTGAGCCTGGGACCCTGTTCCAGATGTCAAAACAACAGGCATGTTGGGATTAGCTGTATCTTGAGTGTGCTGTTTCAGGTGGGGGCTGAAGGAGTCCTGCCAGAGCACTGCTTTTCTCTTCAACACACACGCAACGCTCATTCCACCAACACCTAAGGAGAGAGAGGATTTAAAATATTTAATCACCTTTTTTAAAATTATTTTTTACACACACATACATGCATTCGCACCAGGAAAAAATGTATTTTTTACTTCTGCTTCTTCAGCCTGTAACAAGAATAAGTAAACATGTCAAATCTGACCTATATATCAGACAGCAAATGTTGTAAATGAAATTTACTGCAGTAAGAAAAAAAAATTGTACTCCCAATTAAAACTACAGTTTATTCTAAACTGTTACTAACTAATGTTACTAACTCATCTAGGATATTTATAAGGTGCCTATTATCTTACTATCAGAGTCCCAAATCGTGGAAATGACTTTTTAGGTATAAGCAGCACTCTAAAGTTTTCTCAAAACCACCTTTAACAGCCAAGCCCTTAAACATTCTGGAAAATGCAGAGTGTAATCCAAATTGCATCTCAGTGCTTACTAAAACTACTATATTAACTGCATCTCAGCTGCACAATTTGTCATTTGTACAGCAGTGCTACCACATTATATGCTTTCAGGAATTCTGTAAACAAATCTCAACACATAAGGAAGTTGTTCTTGAATGCCAACTTGTATATAGAATATTATTTGTATACATGCTACTAAGCATGGTCCAAGTATAGTTTTCAGTGTTTTGGAAACGGCTTATACCATAAAATGGTAAGATTGCTTATATGAAAGTCCCTAATAAAAAGGGCAAATCTCTAAGAGGCTGGGACACAAACAGAACATTCCAGAGCTATATCCGTGAATAACCTAAATTCAGTAACAAATGAAAGGGGAATAACTAAACTTACTGTAGAAACGAACTGCCACAACACAGGGTGTTTTTATGGGTGGTCACACATGGCCACTCATCAGCCACACTTCTGGATACCCGTCTGAAGGTGGTGCTGGGGGGGATGCATGCTCCCATGACCCACGCAGCACCCACTCATGGTAACACGCAGAGCACTGCCAATAAATATGGAGTGCACCATGCAGAGGAAGCCAAGTAAGTGCGTGGGGACAGACGCTCATGCATCCTTTCTGTCCATATGAACCAGAGCACCCACCCACACCAGCAGACAGGTCTGCAGTGGGCCACCTCCCCAGTCCCACCCACAGCCCTGCTGGAGGCAATCTGGGGAGCTCTTAAAGGACATGAGTGAAAAATACAACACCATATTTGGGGGGGGGGGGGGAAGGAGGGGAAGGGGCTGTTTGCTTTGAGCCAAACACACAAGAGAAAAGCCAATTCCACAGAGAACAGCAGCTTTCTGCGTGCCCTGCCCATATGCACCGCAGCTACAGCAGCTCCTGGATAGGAAGGTTACTGGCTACTGAAGTTTCATGTTCCCATGATGTCCGCAGCGCTGTGTCATGGCAGAGGGCAAACAGTTGGGCGGGGCTTGGGGTGGGGGAACGGATGCCGATATGGGCTGTTTGCTTTGAGCCAAACACACAAGAGAAAAGCCAATTCCACAGAGAACAGCAGCTTTCTGCGTGCCCTGCCCATATGCACCGCAGCTACAGCAGCTCCTGGATAGGAAGGTTACTGGCTACTGAAGTTTCATGTTCCCATGATGTCCGCAGCGCTGTGTCATGGCAGAGGGCAAACAGTTGGGCGGGGCTTGGGGTGGGGGAACGGATGCCCATATGAGTTGTTTACAAGGCCAGTTCCTGGTAGCAGAAGTGCGTGGAGGCTGCCTGCATGGCAGCAGTGGCCACCCTGGGAGCTGCCCATTAGAATCCCTTCCCACTCACTCCAAATGACTGCTCTGCAGCTGTGCCACTCAGCGCCCACGCCCCCTCAAGCGTTGCTCATTTAAGAACACTCATAAAATCAAAAGAGAAACATGTTAATAAAACATGCATGTTCTGTAAGGAATCATGCTAACCAACCACATAAGTAATCACTTTCTCTGAACTATTCTAAAAGAATGTGAAGTACTGATTGAAGGTTTTGCATGGTTATGGCCTTTTTAATTATTTTTTTTAATTTTATTTTTAAAGAGCAAGACCAAAAAACCAACAGACTGGCATCAGTGGGTATTTTCAGACATTACGAGATCACAGTCAACCACAGTCAATTCCCTGTGGTGGCTGCAATCACGTAACGTCTGTTGGGGGGAACGCATGTTCCCCCCCAGATGTTACTACGACGGGGAATCACTTTCGCCACGCGAGCGGCTGAAGCGGCAGGGCCAGCGGCGATCGCGTGGCGAAGGCGATTCCCCGCCGTGATGAACCCCGCCATCACTTCTGGACGGCGGGCACAGCCCGGAATCCCCTCCGGCCCATGGCCAAATCGGGCGAGCACTGTGGCCGCATTGGCCGCCCATCTCCTCAGAGGACGGGCGGCAGGGAGCATGGAGGGGGCGAGGCTGTGTGGCCGCAAGTTACGTCACGCGGCCCCGCCCCCTCCCCGATTCCCCGCCGGGATCCCCCGGCACGTCTGTTAGGGCATGACGGGGTCATCCCGGTGGAGGATTAATTTTTTGTTTTCGTGACGGGGCCAATTGGCCCCGTCACGTCTGAAAACACAAGTGTATTAGAAGTGTGTTATTTTCTTCAATTAATGTCCATCACAGCTACACAACTAGGCCCATCTCAGAAAACATTTAGCCTTCTGAACATAGATCCCCGATTTCTAAACTTAATATCAATTCTATTCTACCCAAAGTCTAACTATAACAATGTTTGTGGAAATGCAAGAAGAGAAGAAAGACTCTTAACACAACTGTATGCACTGCCAAGGAGAAAACACAGTTTCTACCTTCATGGTAAGGCTCTATCACACCTTAGCTGAACACTGCTTCAAAACATTAAGTTGCTTATGATAATCAATTTCTGAGAACAATTGTATAATAATGGAGGAAGACCAAGATAGCAAATGGAAAATCTCTTTGATAAAAACTACCAGGTCTCTGTTCCTGCCTGATTAAATATGTAGGGGAAAATATTTTAATCTGTTTGTGTGAATACAGAAGTATCAGTAATTTGCTTTCTTCTTCATTGCGATGAAATTTACAACGCGTTTCCCTTTATTTTTCCATAGTGATATGGACAGATAACTGAACACTATAGCAAGGCCTTATACCCAAAAGTTTATTTTTACAGAATTAGTGTAATGTCTTCACGGTGTTTTCCCTTTAGTTTTCCCACTATTTCTTCACACACGTAAGACACACACACTCTCTCACATAAAACAAAAAGACAAACAAACTGATCAAGTTAGTTCTCCTACAGGAGGGTAAAGGAAAGGGAGAGATTATTTTTAATTTTGTGAGTTTTAAAAGATTTTGCATACAATTTTTCAAGAGCTTTAAGGTAGCATTATCATTTTGGCAATAACACCAACACTTAATTGTGAAGTAATACCCGAATTTCCAGACCTTCTTGTCAAATTAAAGGGGATTTCCCCTAGATGAGATGTGACATTTTTTAAAAATACAACTTCTTTCTTGTTTTCAAAACCTCTAGTTGAGGAGGAACATAAAATTTGTATATTTAAAATCTGCTCTTCTGTGAGTCATGGCCTCCCTCATATTCAGAGTCTGATTTGTATCTTTTAGTGAGTACATTATTACTTCTAAATAAGATGAAGCAGGTGATTTTAAACTTCTCTATCACTCTTATGTTCTTTTCTATGGGCACATAAAAAAATTCCAAACAAGATCTAGTAGCACTACTATTAACTTCTGTACAACTGTCTGTACCCTCAGGAACTTCCTTTTTCATCTAGCATACAAAATCTTAACAAAGGAGACATTTCGAAAGAGAGCAAATGGCAAAAGCATCATGGAAAGTTTGTTTAATTCCAAATGTATTTTTATAAAATTATGATATAGCAGACAGTTTAATACTGTCAAGGTGTACAGTGTCAGAAATATGCTGTCACCTACACAATACACTTCCATTAACTAACCAGCAGCTGCAGCTCACACAAGTGTCTTTTCACTGCTGGATCCCCACACTTTACTTCCAAGATGTTTATATAGAAAATACGAACAGTTTCCTATGAGAGCTACTTGTTTACAAAATAAGCAGTTAATCATTGTATATTATGAAGAAGTTCTACCACAGCAAAGCCATTATTAACATGGGTTTCTCTCCTCTTCTGAAATAACTAGTGATAAACAGGAGTGAGTTTTTCTGACCATAAACTTGCCTTCAAGTTTAGACTGTGTAACTTGCTATCTTTGCTTAACTTTAGGAGCAGCTCTAAACAAAATCCAACTTTGAAAAGAACTGACTTTTAATAAAATGACTATAATGATCATACAAAATATCTAAATTTTAAACTGAGCTATGATATTATAATTAGGTACCCAATTTTGTAAGGGGTTTAAGGTTACCTCTTGCCTTATATTTTCTTAACGGATACACTTTCCGTTTTCTTTTATATTATTTTTCTTGTGTGTGTTACCCCTGATGGAGATGTTCTCTCTCTGTATTGTTTGTACTGTTGTTTGTATTTGTCTTATAGACCTATGGCCACAAATAAACTAAGCTAAGCTACAAAATATCAAAACTCAAGAACCACTCTTCAAACATTCGGATTGAAAAATGTAAGTTTGCTATGTTACTAAGAAAAGTTCTAAATGTCACTTAAGGAATTAAACTGTAGAACTATTTTCTTTCGAGACAAAGCTCGAATAAAACTCAGAACTACCTACCCCTTGCCTACAAAAACAAAGCCACCTCTCCCTTTTTTGTTTACAACCTAGGAAAACACAGCAGGAAGTAGGTAATTGATAGCCTGATGAACTTCTTAAACCTGCATTTAGGGGAAAAACCCATCATGAGACAGATGCTAAAACCCTTCCCACACCCACCCTTCCAAAAAAAGAAATTCTTTACCCATGAGCAGCTTAATATAATTTCTACTCGGAATGAAGTAAGTACAGAATACAAAACCAGCATTTTTTTTTTATTTGGGGTAAAGCATGTCTTCTAGTGTTTTTCCCTTCCAAATAAGTTATATATTTTTTGAAGCAATCAAACATCTAAAGGGGGGGGGGAGAGAAGAATATATATACACACACACTAAAAAGGTATTGTGTATTTTATTCCTTTCACTTGAAAAGGATAACACTCCTTTCTCTGTTACAAATACAGTCTCTCTCTCACACACACATCCCAAATACAAAGCTCCAAAAGCAAGTCCAACTATTACAAAGATAAAGACGAAGTGCAGGATTATTAAGGTACCCTGGACAATACAACTGAATTTCAACAGTTTTAGTACTAAACACATATCCATAAAAATGGTATCTATATTATTTGCACAGTGTGTGTGTATAGATAGATAGATTATAGACACGCATTAATTCCCACAAATTAATGCCGATGGAAACCTATACAGTGTACAGCCTACAAATGTTTGGATGCTATTTATCACGTTTGTCGAACTGTTCCTCCCTCCCCCTCTTCTAAAAAACCCTCAGGGCTATGCCGGGAAACCAGTCTGAAATATACAGGATGGACTACGTGCCCAGAACCACGTTTATTTATAATGTTTAACCAAAGTATTTCAATTCCATTCCCACCCATCCCCCTCTCCAAAAACACATACACCCCGACGATCAGGCCAGGAGGCTCCCCAACTTCAGGGACTAAAGTATTATGGGTTAATGTAGTTTACGGGAAGGCCGGTGGGGATTAGGATCCATTTTGGGGGGCCCTGCACTTCCCCACTCCTTCTTCCTCCCTCCTTTGATAACAATAGGGGCCTTGCTCGGACTCCAAAACATGTACAAGGAACAGAGCGAAAGAGAGAGACCCAGCCACAACGCCCAGCCCAGGCTGCCTTTCAGGGCCCCTCACCCGACCCTTCGGGCTTCTAACCCCAATATAGCGCCATCAACGGCTTCCCTGCGGTGCGGGACGGAGTTTAGTCCCGGTCCGATGAAAATACTCACGAGCGGAGCGGTAGGATGAAGATGGATCTCAGCCCCCCCCCAGGCCTCTCGCCGGCTGCCTCTCCCCCTGCCTTTCACTCCGACAACATGGCGGCCCACTAGGGACTGGGACGGCGCGCTGCATCATGGGAAGGATAGGCAGGCCCTGCCTGCTGCTCGGGCTCCGGGCTAGGCTAACTGGGCTGGGAGGCAGCCAGAAAAGCACCAGCTAGTGGGGCCTCGCCAGGCTGGGCTTCGCTCGCTGCAGCCTGAGGAGCTTTGGCCGGGGTCTTTTGCTTCTGCTGAAGACAAAGCCAAGTCAGGGAGCTCGCGTGTGTGTGAGTGACACAGATAGGCAGGATCAGTGCAGCGCAGACACCCAGGAAATGCTGCAAACCAGACCTGGCCCCAAGGATTTCTGCTAGAGGGCAGGACTGGGCCTTATCCTGCACCCTCACACAGATGCACACACCCTTACTGTGCATATTCACACAGAGATGTACACACTGACTGTTCTCATACATGTCCTGACTAACAACACACCTTGACTGTTGTTGTTCACACACATGCACATCCTGACTGCATATTTACACACATCATGACTGGGTGCATACACACACCCTGACTGCATATTCACACAAACATTCACACACTGTTCATGCACATGCAGATGTCCTGACTGTGCAAACACACACATGAACACACCTTGACTGTTCACACACATGCACATGTCCTGACTGCATTTACACACATGACTGAGTGCATACACACACATGTTATTATTATTATTATTATTATTATTTATTAGCATTTGTATAGCACCAGCTATGTACCTGGCGCTTTATAAAGAATAAGATAGACACAGTCCCTGCCCGAGAGCTTACAATCTAAAGATGGGGAGGGGAGACGGAAGGGGGAACAGAGGGAGAGACAAAGAATGCTTCACTTAGTTACAGGAAACTAGTTTCTGAGTGAGAGGGAAGGGGACACAGTTTTACTCATGAGAGTCTAGGGAAGGCCTAACAGAAGAGGTAGGTTTTCAGGAGGGATTTGAAAGTTGGGAGGGAGCAGAATGAACATATCCAGGAAGGGAGTTCCAGGCATGAGGGGCAGCATGAAGGGGCGAAGATGTTTACAGGAGCAAGGGGACTGTGAGCAGGCGAGGGTGGGAGCAGAGGAGGAGCAAAGTTCCCGGGCAGAAGCGTGGTGGGATACAAGAGCAGAGAGCTATGGGGGATGGGAGCAAGGCCATGAAGAACCTTGAAGGTGAAGACCAGAAGTTTGTGCTGGATGCTTTCACATAAAGAGAGCCAGTGTAGGGCAGAGAGGAGGGGCTGAACATGGTCAAAGCAATGGGCAAGGTGGATGACTTTGGCAGCAAAGCACTGAATGGAGATGAGGGAGGTGAGATCAGAGCAAGGGAGGCCAGGAAGGAGGAAGTTGCTGTAGTCAAGCAAGAGATTACTAGAGCATGGACTAGGGTTTTTGCAGTGGAAACAGGCAGGGCTGGATTTATACAGAGCAAAGTGACAGGATTTAGCAACAGCCTGGATCTGAGGTGTAAAGGCGAGGGAGAAGTAAAAAATTAATCTTAGGCTACACGCCTGAAAGACTGTCTGGATGGTGACTCCCTCAGTGGAAATTGAGAGGGAAGTTAGAGGGGAACATTTTGGGGGAAAGATTAGGAGTTCGGTCGTAGCCATATTAAACTTGAGTTGACAGCAAGACATCGAGGCAGAGATGTCAGCAAGACAGTCAGCAATATGAGACTGGAGGGAGAGTGTGGGAGTGGAGAGAGAGAGTTGCGTGTCATCAGCATACAGGCGAAACTGGAAGCCATGGGTTTCTGTGAGTTTACCCAGACAGAGAGTAAAGGGAGAAGAGAAGACGGCCCAGACAGAGCCTTGGGGAACTCCCACAGAGAGGGAAAGTGACATAGAAGAGGTACCAGCAAGAGAAACATTGAAGGAGCAGTTCAAGAGCTTTGAAGAAAACCAGTCGAGAACAGAGTCCCGGAAACCAAGGAAACGTAGCGGATCCAGGAGGCAGCCATGGATGATAGTGTCAAAGGCCACAGAGAGATTGATGAGGACAAGAATGGTGTCAAGGCCCTTAGACTTAGCTAAGAGAAAGTCATTGGTGATTTTGGTGAGGGCAGTCACAGTCAAGTGGACAGAGTAGAAGCCCAATTGAAGGGGGTCAAGGGAGGAATCTGACAAGAGGAAATCAAGGCAGCTGTCAGTGGCAGGAGTGGCAGTGTTACAGGGGAGAATCCAGGTGTAGACAGCCAACTCCAGGAGCTTGGAAGTGAAATGTAGTAAGGAAATGGGGCGATAGCTGGAAGGGGTCAAGATTAGCCTTCTTAAGGATAGGGTAGACGGTGATGTGTTTGAAAGCCAATGAAAATGACCTAGTAAAGAGGGAGAGATTGATACTGTGGAGGACAAAATGCCTATTTCTGTGACCCCCTGCTATACCATTCACCACATCACTGCAACATGCCAGCACCCATCTGTCAATCCTGCCCTCCTGCAGTATCTGGTCTGCTTCCACGTACCTCTTCAAATGGCGGGAGCAATCGCTATCAGGAGGCGAAAAGGGATGGGGTCAAGGGAGCAGGTGGAGGGGTTGGATGAAGAGAAGAGGAATGTGACCTCATCAAGAGAAGCTAGGGAGAAGGTGACGAGAAGAGAGGCAGGAGGGGGAACAGAGGAGAAGGAAATGCTGCTGAACGACTCTGGCGCAAATCCCACTCTCACGCTGACTTCCTTCATTTCAAATTCTGTCTCTCCACCCTTACTTCTGCTATTTCCCTTGCTAGACAACACTACTATGCCTCCCGCATTGAGTCCTGTTCTCGGGACCCTCGCCGCCTGTTCTCTACCTTTGACTCCCTCCTCAAGCCTCCCTGTCCTCCCCCTCCTTCTTCCCTTTCTGCTCAGGATCTTGCCTCCTTCTTCACCTCCAAGATAGACAAGATCCGCCTCGACATCGCTTCCCACTCCTCTCTTCCCACTCCCACCCCTCTCCCTCCTCCCCCTCCTTCTCTCATGTCCTCCTTCTCCCCTGCCTCCCTTAAGGAAATCTCCTCTCTGCTCTCCTCCTCCAACCCTTCCACTTGCCCCCTTGATCCCATTCCTTCCCGCCTCCTCACCTCCATTACTCCCACTGTCGCCCCTTCCTTCCTGCACATCATCAACCTCTCCCTCTCTACTGGCTCTTTCCCTTCTGCCTTCAAACATGCCACAGTCTCTCCTATTCTCAAAAAGTCCACTCTTGACCCCTCTGACCCTTCTAGCTATCGTCCTGTCTCACTCCTTCCTTTTGCTTCCAAGCTGCTTGAACGTGTTGTCTACTCCCGCTGCCTTGACTTCCTATCCTCCAACTCCTCCCTTGACCCCCTCCAATCTGGCTTCCGCCCCCTTCATTCTACTGAAACTGCTCTCGCTAAGATCACCAACGATCTTCTGGTGGCTAAATCTAAACGTCTCTATTCCATTCTTGTCCTCCTTGATCTCTCTGCTGCCTTCGATACTGTTGACCACTCACTCTTGCTGGATTCCCTTCACTCCCTTGGCTTTTGTGGCTCTGTCCATAACTGGTTCTCCTCCTACCTCTCTGACCGCTCCTTTAATGTGTCTCTCTCCAACTCCACCTCCTCCTCCTTCCCCCTCTCAGTTGGTGTTCCTCAAGGCTCTGTTCTTGGCCCTCTCCTCTTCTCGATCTATACCTCATCCTTAGGCAAACTCATTGCCTCCCATGGCTTCCAATACCACCTCTATGCTGATGACACTCAACTCTATCTCTCTACTCCCTCTCTCTCTCCCTCTGTTCAAGCTCGTCTCATCAACTGTCTCTCTGACATCTCTACCTGGATGTCTCAACGTCAACTCAAACTCAACATGGCTAAAACTGAACTCCTTATCTTCCCCCCTCATCCTTCCTCTCCTTCCTCACTGTCAATAACTATTGATGGAGTCACCATCCTGCCTGTCCCCCAAGCCCGTAGCCTAGGCTTCATCTTTGACTCAGCCCTTTCTTTTAAACCCTACATTGACTCTGTTGCTAAATCCTGTCGCTTCTCCCTCCATAACATTGCTAAGATTCGCCCTTTTCTCTCTGTCTCGTCTGCCAAAACTCTTGTTCATGCTCTGGTCATCTCTCGCCTCAATTACTGTAACCTCCTTCTCACTGGCCTTCCCCGGTCTCACCTTTCTCCCCTCATCTCTGTCCAAAACTCTGCTGCCAGGGTCATCTACCTCGCCAGTCGCTTCGACCATGTGCAGCCCCTCCTCTCTTCGCTTCACTGGCTTCCCCTTCCTGAACGAATCCTGCACAAGCTCCTAGTCTTCACCTATAAAGCTCTTCACAACCTTGCTCCCCCCTACCTCTCTGCACTTATCGCCCTCCATACTCCAGCCCGTGCACTTCGCTCCTCCTCTGTCCCTTCTCTCACCCTTCCACGCCTTCCCTGCTCCCCTAAGCGCCTTCGTCCCTTCTCACTTGCTGCCCCCCATGCCTGGAACTCCCTCCCTGTCCACATCCGCCTTGCCCCCTCCCTTCATACCTTCAAATCTCTCCTTAAAACTCACCTCTTTCGCTCTGCTCTGTCTGACTCTTTATCCTGCTGAGCCACTATTCCTATACCTACGATCGGTTTACCCTTATCCTTGCAACATGGACCTGCCTGCTGTCATTCTCATCGTAACCAAGCCAAGTACGTGCACTTGAGACCTCGCATCTTCATGAATGTTAGACCCCTTGTCTCTCCCTCTGTTCCCCTTCCTAAGTCTCTCCCCCAGCTCCTGTCTCTCAGATTGTAAGCCCTAGGGGCAGGGACCGTGTCTATTGTATTACTTTGTAAAGTGCCAGGTACACTGCTGGCGCTATATAAATGTTTGTTAATAATAATAATAATTAATAAATGGCGGAGGAAGAGGGTTGAGAAGCAATAACAAGGCAGAATTTATCAATCTTCTTGAAGAAGGAGAGAAGAACCTGTGCAGAGAGGGGTAGGAGAGGACAAGGAGGCTTCAGAATGGAAGAACCTGTGCAGAGAGGGGTAGGGGAGGACAAGGAGGCTTCAAAATGGAAGCAAACTTTGAGAAGAGATGGCAGGGGTTGCACGAGTGAGATTTGATTAATGTGGCGTAATCACGGTCTTGGGCCAGGGAAAGGGCATTGCTATATGCAGAAAGCACAAACTTAAAGTGGAGGAAGTCAGCAACTCGTGAGACTTCTGCCAAAGGCGCTCGGCAACTCAAGAGCAGGATCAGAGGTTGCGGATGTTATGAGTGAGCCAAGAACGGGTTTATGTGATGGATAGGACAGCACGAGAGGGGAGTCAACGGTGGAAGAAAGGTAAGCTTACATCAAATTCAGAGAGAAAAGAGGAGAGGGAGCCTGGGGGGCGGTAGATGACAGCAACACGGAGGTGGAGGGCGGAGCAGAGGCAAATGCAATGGGTCTCAAAGGAAGAGAGTGAGAGGGAAGAACAGCGAGAGGTTGGAACTGGCAAGATTCAGCAAGGAGCAGGCCAACACAGCTGCCATGGCCTTTACAGTGTGGTGAGTGGGTGAAGATGAGACCTCCAAGGGAGAGGGCAGCAGGAGTGGCAGTGTTACAGCAGGGAATCCAGGTTTCTGGAGGGAGTGGGAGAGGAAGAGATCGTGGATGATCAGTGCTTTCTGGATGGAATAGCGGCAGTCCCGCAAGGTGCAAGAGAAAGGCAGCCAAAATGGGGGGAGACGGGAAGGGGATTAGGTTTGGGGAGAGGTAGCAGGAACCAGGAGTAGATTTTGTGGGGCTAAGATATGGGGAGGTAGAGGTGTGATAGGAAGGAGGAATGTTGCCCAAAAGGGGGAGTTGCGAGAGAAGGAATTTAGGAGAAAAAGAGGTGAAGGGAAGAGAGGTACATGGAAGCAGACCAGGAGGGCAGGATTGACAGATGAGTGCTTGCATGTTGCAGTGATGTGGTGAATGACATAACAGGGTCACAGAAATAGGCAGTATACGAGGACTGCCACCCTCAGAGCAGAGGCCCAGGAAATGAAGGCCTCTTAGTTACCTGAGGGTGGAGAGACAGACACAGACAAGCGAATATTAGCAGCTGATTGGGTTCAGTTCAGAAGATCCAATCAGTTCCTTCCAGTATGCAAGAGGCAACACCTCCCCTTTGGACACCCTACTCTCAGAGCACAGGTCCAGGAAACCGCTGTATGCATACAGAAGGACAGGGCTTCCCACATGCATGCAGCTAGACTGGGCCTACCATCTTCGCCGGGCCCACACCCACCCCACACATGCACACACCCTGACTGTGCCTCCTCCACATATATATTGACTACACCACCATCCCTGAAACACACCCTGACTTTGCACCTCACGTTTGATATGCACCTCTAGCACCAACAGCCCATACACGCATAGCTGGACTTGCTTCCCCACCCCATGCCATACTTATCAGTTCTCTTTTAAATTAATAATACTGAAACTACTAACAACACTAATAAAACTTCTGGTGGTCACTTAAGGGTGCAGTATTGCTACTTCAAACTGAAGAGTTTTGACTATTCCTGTAAAATACTTTAGTGCTATTTTTTAAAGTACAAAATCCATGTTTCTCTGGGTGAAGCAGGAAAAGAAAATATTCTCAGTCTTTCTGATCCCTCCCTAACCCCCCCCCCCCCCCCAGTTAATTTAGTAACCAATTTAGTGATGCCCTCTATTCACAATTACAGTAATTATTCTTTGGGGTTTTTGCAGCGCTCCCCACTCAAGGATCTCAAAACACTCTTCAGATATTAATTACGCTTCACAATACTCCTGTGTAATAATAAATATTATTATCCCTATTTTGTAAGACACAGAGAGATGTGGTGTTTTGAGATGAAATGCTACCCTGCATGACCACCCAGGAGCCACAGAGCTGACTGCTCATCTGAAGGGGGATGCACACTTCCGTGAGCCTCAGAGGCCCACTCATGGAGCACTTTGGGAAATCTGGCCAAATAGATCCATGGCAATGGGCAGCCACGGAGTCCATGCCCATATAAACAGCAGCAGCAGCCAGCCATGCCAGCAGACCAGTCCACAGCTCATAGGCACTGTGGGTGTGGGGAGCAGCCTTTGCAAGTCACACGAACTGACCGGGAGGGCTGGGGAGCCCAGGTTCCCCAGCACTCATGCTGGGATATGTCAGTTGCAAAGACCAGCCTGGCATGCTTTCCACTCCCCCATGATCTGTGGCAGGGGGAGTGTGTGGCAGCTGCCTCTGTGGCCATGGTAGCCACACCCATTTGAATCCCTCTCCACGCACTCCACCAGCATGGGTGCTCCACAGCAGTGCCACACGGGAGCCACACACACACACCCATCGCTGTGCTCATCTGAAACACCCATGAAGTGGCTTGAATAACAGAGACCATGATCCACAAACTATTTGACTCCAGTGTAGTCCCATTGAAGCCCTCCAAACTCCATTGAGACTACTCCAGAGGTAGTGGTTTGTGCGTCCTGGCCAAAGTAAGGCCCAGATCTTGCAAACATACACACCTGCTCCTATTTGGGAAGGGCAGAAAGGTCTCCGAAATCCATCTCCTCCTCTGACAGCTCCCACACATCAAGGGAGGATAGGGTTTCCTTCAGTTCCCACTCAGTTATGGGGAGATGGGTGCTCGTGGGGTGCACCATTTCAGTCTGAGTATGCACGCAGATGACAGTCCTCAATGCACACATCCTGCATTTGGCAGGAAATAATGCAGTAGGTTGCAAGAAATGCAGGGTCAGCTAATTCATTCTGCAACTCCTGCCTTTGCCAAATGTCAGCTCTTTATTTATTTATTCCAATTTTTTAACCTGCCCTTCCCAAATAGGCTCAGGATGGCTTACAAAATATAAAAACATTTTTAAAAAACAGATAAAAATCCCTTAGCCCCACCCACCAACCTCTTCCCTAACCCAACCCTATCCTTGCCTGCCAAATGCCTGGCAAAACAAAAAAGTCTTACAACTTCTGGAAGTTGATCAGGCTTGGACTTAGGCAGATCTCCAAGGGGAGGGAGTTCCATAATTGTGGGGCAGCAACTGAGAATATCTCTCTGAGTGCCCTAGTTGTGAAATCTTCATGGGCAGATGGTTCTCACAAGAGGGGGCTCTCAGCCAACCTCAGAGGCTGCGATGGAACATAAGGGAAGAGGTGGTCGTTCAGATACCTGGGGCCCAAGCCATTTAAAGTTGTATAGGTCAAAACCAGCACCTTGAATTGTGACAGGAAAGCTACTGGCAGCCAGTGCAGACTCTGAAGCACTGGTGTAATGTGCTCCCAGTGATCCACCCCTAACAGAAAGCAGGCTGCTGCATTCTGCACCAGCTGCAGCTTCCAAATAGTCATCAAGGGCAGCCCCACATAGAGCACAGCTGCGCATTGCAGATGTCAAGCCTCAAGGTTACAAAAGCATGGACAAAAGTGGCCAAATCCGAATCTCACAGTCTTCTCACCAGATGAAGTAGGTGAAAAGCGCTCCTGGCCACCACTGCCACCTGTCAATCCAGGTACATCAATGGATCTAGGAGGCCCCCAAAGCTGCAAACTGAGTGAGTGACCAAAGGAGATTGGACCCCATCTATAACAGGGTATCCTATATCGCCCAGGTCACAAGGCAAGACAACCATCATCCCTCAGTCTTGTCTGGATTCAGCTTCAATTGGCTTGCCACATCCATTCCCCAAAGCAGCCAGGCACTGGGTAAGCACCAAGACTGCAGAACCTGAATCAGATGAAAAAGAGAGAGAGAGAGAAAAAGTTGGGTGTCATCAGCATACTGATGCCACTTCACCTCAAATCTCTGAACGATCTCACCCAGGGACTTCAAATACACATTGAACAGGAGTGGGGACATGATGGAGCCCTGCAGGACCCCACAAGGGAGCTCCCAATGGGATGATGAGCCACCGCCCAGCACCACCCTCTGGGTTCTTCCAGCCAGGAATGAGTGGAACTACTCAAGAGCAGTCCCGCAAACCCCTGCCAGGTCATGCAACCATGTCAATAACATCCCATGATCAACTGTATTAAAGACTGCTGAAAGATCTAACCAACTTGAGAGGGTACAATTATCCTTATCGATTTCCAAGAGGAGATCATCAACCAAGGTGACAAGCACAGTCTCAGTGTCATGTCCAGGACAGAATTCTGACTGAAATGGGTCCAGGAATGCAATAGCATCAAGATGGGCAAGAGTCTCCACTGGTAGCCACCTCAACGCCCATTCTGTAGGTGTCTCGAATTGTGGGGGCCTGGTACTGTCTTGCAGGTAATGGGACAGGACAGCCCAGCTGTTGAGGTCTATTGTGAAAGTTTTAGTTTTTAATCCTTCGTTGTCATTCCACGTGATCACATTCCAGCGGCACCTGTCAACCAATGGCAGTTAACACGTGCTGTGAGCCATGATCTGTGTGAAAACCCTATGGTTTTCACCCTGCCTCAACGTAAGTAGTTCCATACTGAGTCAGACCAATGGTTCATCAAGCCCAGCATCCTGTCCTCCGACAGTGGCCAGTCCTGATCGCATGGGAGAAGAACCAACAATCACAATGTGCAATCCATTCTCCGTTGTTCACTCCCAGCTCCTGACAGTAAGAAGTTCATCCCATAAGCTGCTTGGTTAATAGCCATTAATGGACCTACTGTCCAAGAACTTATCCAGTCCTTTTTTAAACCCAGCTATACTACTGGCCTTGACAACGTCCTCTGGCAACAAATTTCATAGGTTAATTATGCGTTGAGTGAAAAAGTACTTCCTTTTATTTGTTTTAAATCTGCCGGCAGCTAGTTTCAAGGAGTGTCCCCTAGTTCTAGTACTATTTGAGAGGGTAAATAACCATTCCCTATGTCCCACATCACTCAAGATTTTATAAACCACTATCATCTCCCCTCTGTCTTCTCTTCTCTAAGCTGAAGAGACCCAACTTGTCAAGCCTCTCTTTGTACAGAAGCCTTTCCATACCCTTTATCATTCTTGTTGCCCTTCTCTGTACCTTTTCTAGTTCAGCTATGTCTTTTTTGAGATGGGGTGACTAGAACTGCACACAATATTCCAGGTGCAGTTGCACCATTGATTTGTATAGAGGCATTATGACATCCTCAGTTTTATTCTCTATCCTTTTGCGAATAACTCCTATTCTGAAAAGCACCATTCTGTTTGCTTTTTTGACTGCTGCTGCACATTGGGCTGAGGATTTCATTTTATTGTCCACAATCACTCCCAGATCCTTTTCCTGAGTGGTAACTACTAGTTTAGTACCCAGCATTGTGTACTCATAGTTTGGATTATTTTTCCTTATGTACATCCCTTTGAACTTGTCCACATTAAATCTCATCTGCCATTTAGATGCCCAGGTGCCCAGTCTTGTAGGATCCTATGCAGTTCTCCACAGTCTGCTCGTGTTTTAACTACTTTGACAGCTACTCATCTTGCAAATTCTGTTGAGTACACCTGTGCAGATATGGAAGCAAGCAACAACCATCTCCAGGCCATTATCAAGGCCCTCCTCAACTCTATGGCTATCACGAAGCAGATGATACAACCAGTAAGAACATTAGTGCCATATTTAGTCAGACAAATGGTCGATCAAGCCCATCACCTGTCTCCAACAGTGGCTAGTCTCAGTTGCTTGGAAGAAGTACCCAACAGGTCACACTGGGGTGATCTATTGCCTGTTGCTTATTCCCAGTACTCGACAATAAGAGGTTACATTCCCCAAATCTACCTGACTAATAGCTGCTAATAGGGTTGAAATGTTGTACCGCTGCGGCAGCATTTACCGGCGGAAAGTGCTCTTCCACACCAAGCAGCACGGTTAGGAAGGGAGTGATTTTCCCACCTTGCACTTGCGGCTTTTTGCGTTTGCTGCTGCGGTATTTTCGCCACTGTAGATTTCACAGGGAAGCAGCAGGTTTGCCACAGTTACCCCTTTCCCTTAAGCGCGGCAGCTTTGTGAGTCTCACAGCATTGCAGCCAGGGGCGTAGCCACCACGCGGGGGAAGTTGCTGCCTTTTAAACAAAGTTCTTCTTCAAGAGGCTCCTTCCATTCTCACTTGCGTGCCCTTCTCTTACCAGCATATACCAAGCTCACTAGCTTAAAAAAAACACATGTGACGTTCACAAGCCCCCACCCTATATAAGGTACCTAAACCCAACACAGTTCCTTCCAACCCTAAACAATTAGGAAGAAAATTCCATGTGGGGTCAGAAGGGTGGGTGCTTGTGAGAATGTTTGGAGTCATCTCAAAGAACCTTGTTTACAAGTCAGCAACCTTCTATTCTTCAAGTGGCTCCTCCCATTCTCACAAATGGGTGCGTACCAAGCCTAGAAAGAGGTGGTGGGGGAATTTTCTAAGAAAATTACACTCCATGCAGGTTGGATCTACAGCCTGGGAGGGGGGCAGCAGGCAGGGGACAGTCTGCTCTGGGAGGTCCATTCAGCTGGGGGAGGGTTGGTTGTTTGGTGCTATCTCTGTTAGAAGGATGGACAGATCCTCCCTATTCCCTTTGTGAGCACCCCATAGAGAGAAATGGGAGTGCAGAGCAGCTACAATGAGGCAGAAAGCCATCCCAGCAAAGGGGAAGAATTTGTCCTTAGCACCCTAACGCACAAGAGAATTCACTGAAGAGCAGGGACTCCTCCCCACCTCCATCCCTTGGATCAGCATCAGGAGTCAGGCGCTCGCTCACTGCTGCTGGGGAGTCCCTACACTCTAAGTGGTACAGAGACAGTGACTAGTGCGCAAGGAGGGATAACAAAGATCCCTCCCTCAAGCTCAACTCTGGGTGCTGCCCTGTTTGTTGTTCCTCCTTGTGCACTAGTCTCTGTCTCGCTTAGAGTGCAGGGATCCCCGGCCCCAGCAGCAGTGAGCAAGCACTTGGCTCCTGATGCTGATCCAGGGGATTTGGGGGTGGGGGGGAGTCCCTGCTCTTCTGTGAATTCTCTTGTGTGTTAGGGTGCCAAGGACAAATTCTTCCCCTTTGCTGAGATGGCTCTCTGCCTCATTGTAGCTGCTCTGCACCCCCAGTTCTCTCTATGCGGCAATCACAAAGGGAAGAGGGAGGATCTGTCCATCCTTCTAACAGAGACAGCACTGAACAACCAACCCTCCCCCAGCTGAATGGACCCCCCAGAGCAGGCTGCCCCCTGCCTGCTGCCCCCCTCCCAGGCTGTAGATCCAACCTGCATGGAGTGTCATTTTGTTAGAAAATTCCCCCACCGGCTCTTTCTAGGCTTGGTACTCTCCCATTTGTGAGAATGGAAGTAGCCCCTCAAAGAAGAACTTTGCTTACAAGGCAGCAACATTCACTGCGAAGGAGGGGAGGGGGGGAACTCTTCCCCCTCCTGTGTAGCAGTGCTGTGGGCTACAACTGAGCTGTTTAAAAAGGTGGTGCCGGTGGTGCAAGAGAGACTCCTCCGGGACTCGGGAGCAGGGCTCCTGCGGATGCCACATATGCCCGGGGCCAGCCCTGATAGATTTTGTCCCCCTCCCAGGGCAGGGCACAGGCCCAAATGCACCCCCTGCCCTGCACCATGGTGGCTACACGCCTGCAGCGGACTCTGAAGCAGGTAGTCAGAGTCACCCTAAGTTCATTCATTCAGTGATCTATTGTTCAACATCATGGTGCGTCAGGGACTCGCGCTCAGTGGTGGAAGGCAGCATAAAACTGCTTGCATTCACAAACTGCCGACATGCCACATCTGCAGATACTGGCAGCAGGTAATGTGGAATCGCGGAAATATCAAGGGGAAGTTGGCGGCAAGACACATTACGTGCCGAGTTCTCTGATGGAATGGCAGCGCGGTAACAGCTGCTGCTGCTTTAGCCCTAGCTGCTAATGGACCTATCCTCCGGAAACTTGTTTAACCCTTTCTTAAACCCAGCTATGCAGGCCTTGATCACATCTTCTGGGAACAAATTCCACATCTTAATTGTATGTTGTTTGAAAAAATACTTTCTTTTATTTGTTTTAAATCTGCTGCCCATTAGTTTCATGGAGTGTTCCTTAATTGTAGTACTATTTGAGAGGGTAAATAACCCTTCCCTATTAACTTGTTCCACACCACTCATGATTTTATAATCCTATCATATCCCCTTTCTGTCGTCTCTTCTCCAAGCTGAAGAGCCCCAACCTATCCAGCCTCTCTTCATATGGTTGTATGTAGTTCCATACCCCTTTTCATTTTTGTTGCCTCTCTCTGCACCTTTTCTATTTCTACTATATCTTTTTTGAGATGGGGTGATCAGAACTTCACATAATATTCAATGTGCAGTCGCACAATAGATTTATATAGTGTCATTATGATATTTTCAGTTTTATTTTCTATCCCTTTATGAATAATTCCTAACGTTCTGTTTGCTTTTTCGACTACCACCGCACACTGAGCTGAGGATTTCAATGTATTCTCTCGATGTCTTGTTTCAATTAATAGAAAGTTCTTTTCCTGAGTGGTAACACCTAATTTAGAACTCAACGTTTTGTATATAAAGTTGTTTTTTTTTCCCCTATGTGCATCACTTTGCACTTGTCCACATTAAATTTCATCTGCCATTTAGACGCCTAGTCACCCAGTATCGCAAGATCCTCCTGCAATTCTTCAAGTCTACTCATGTTTTAACTATCTTGAATAACTTGGTGTCATCTGCAAATCTGATCACCTCACTCCCCTTTCCAAATCATTGATCAATACATTAAACAACACTGGTCCCAGTACAGGTCCCTGGGGCACTCCACTATTTACTTCTCTCCATTGTGAAAACTGACAATTTAGTCCTACGCTTTGTTTCCTATCCTTTAACCAGTTTCCAATCCGTAATAGGACCCTGTCTCCTATCCCATGACTTTTTAATTTTCTCAAGAGTCTCTCATGAGGGACTTTATCAAATGCTTTCTGAAAATCTGAATACACTATATCAACCGGCTCTCCCTTATCCACATGCTTGTTCACACCCTCAAAAAATTCCAATAGATTAGTGAGGTATGGCTTCCCTTTGCTAAATCCATATTGACTCTTCCCCATTAACAGGGCCAGCCCCAGGGTTTGTGATGCCATGTGTTAAGTCTCGATGCGGGGCCTAATTTGCATAATCAGGCCCCACGTAATTATGCAAATGTGTAAATTTACATAAAATTTACTCCCTCTGGACAGGAAGAATTCCCATTCTCCACCCCTCCGAGCGGCCACAGGCAAGCATGGTCTTCCAATGCTTTCCCCCCCACATCCCCAGCCAAGCATCTACCACCACTCCAGGAGTGGTTCCACTGCAGGGGCAGCCGGGCAGGCAGTGAGGCAGGCACAGAGAGACTGACTGCGTCCACTGCCTTACTGGGGGGGAGAGGGGAACTTAGCCAGCCTGGCCTCCAGGGCCTGTTGCTTCTTGCTGCCGTCTGTGCCTTGTGCATGCACATGATGTGACCGGTCCAGAGGTGCTGCTATCAAACACACAAGACACCCAAAATGCAGCTAGCCTATTAAGCGCATTATGCCATGAAAAGAAGACATAGATATATGTCTTGGTTATATATATAAAACCAGTTCAGTTGTGCCCCCATAATCAATTCACACTGCCCTCACCCTATAACCAGTTCATTTGCATCCCTGCCTCCATATAATCAATTCACACTGCCCCCCATACATAACCATTTAATTTGTGCCACTGGGGCAGCGTCAATTGATTATATGGGGGGCACAAATGAACTGGTTATGGGGTGCAGGTTTAAAGACAGTATTCCTGTTAGCAATAACTTCATTAAGAAGAGTTAGTGAAATAGCAGCCATAATAATCTCAGAACCATATTTGCAGATTTTCCAAGATAGAATAGATATTGCTTTACATCCTGAATTCTTACCTAAGGTAATATAAGTAAGACAGTTGTGAGAATGTGGCCCTATTTACATGGGTCTCTCCTACCCATGAACACACAGATTTTTGCATGTTCATGGGTGGGGGAGTCCCGTGTGAACGACGTGGTGCATGCGTCCATGCTGAGTGGGCATGCGTGCGCGCCTGCCTAACGCGCATCCCCACTCACCCCCCACTTGTCCCCATGCATTGAGCAACCAGGGGAAATGGCAGTTACTCCATGGGTGTGGATAAGTGGGGGGTGAGTTGGGATGCGTGTGGTGCCGTGTGCACACCCTGCCCACACACCGGCGTGCCCATGGACTCCCTCCCCCCCGCGGAGCCATGTAAAAGTGACCTGTGAGGAGCCATTCAAAGAAGAACAGAAGGTTGCTACCTTGTAAACAAGGTTCTTTGAGATGACTCCGAACATTCTCACAACACCCACCCTTCCAGCCCCGCATGGAATGTTTTTAATATATTCGTAGAAAGGGTTGGAAGGAACTGTCATTTTGAGGGGGAGAGTGCTTTTTATACTAGAGGAGCTTGAGACCATCATGTGGTCTATTATATGAATAGGGTGAGCATGCAGAACCCAGTCGTGAGAATGGTGGGAGCTATCTCGAAGAACCTTCTTTACAAGGTAACAACCTTCTGATCACTCACATGGGGAGGAGTTGTTCGTAAACAAACGGCTTTATCTTCCAGTCCGAGGTGTCCCGCTGCTGCTGCTGGAGCACTACTAGGAGGCAGAGGCAGGTGGGGGATGGGGCCCTGAGCCATGGAGGGGAGGCAGAAGAACTTATTGGGGAAGAAGCTGGCTGCAGCCTGCCACCCAGCCAGGCAAGCGCGGGGCCCCAGCTGGCTGTGGGGCCATGTGCAGCCGCACACGTGGGACATGCCTCGGGCCGGCCCTGCCCATTAAGCCATGTTTATCAGTATACCCCATAATTCTGTTTTCAATAATAGTTTCCACCATTTTGCCCAGCACAGATGTCAGGTTCACCAGTCTGTAATTTCCAGGATTGCCTCTGGAGTCCTTTTTAAATATCAGTATTACATTCACAACTCTACATTCCTCAGGTACTGTGGCTGATTATAGTGATAAGTTACAAATTACCAGTAGTAGGTCTGTAATTTCATATCTGAGTTCCTTCAGAACTCTGGGGCGTATACCATCTGGTCCCCGTGATTTGTTACTATTTAGTTTTTCAGTTTACTCTAGAACATCTTCCAGAGCCACATTGATCTGTGACAGCTCTTCTGATTCATTACTTATTTATTTATTTTATTTTTTAAATGTTACCCTGCCCTTCTCCGAAAACTCAGGGCAGCTCACAACATTGAAATTAAAAAATCAAAGTATAAAATACAATAATACATTAAAATCCCTTACAATCCCATCATCCCACCCACCCTACTCTTTACCCCCACCAGCCACCCACCAATCCTTCTCCCCAAACCCCTTTACCCAGTCCCTCCAAATTCTATTCCTGCCTGCCAAATGTCTGTCCAAACAAAAAGTTCTTACATCTCTGGAAGATGAACAGGCTCAGTCTTAGGCAGACCTCCAAGGTGAGGGAGTTCTATAATTGCGGGGCAACAACTGAGATTGCCCACCTGTACACCCTCAATGTAGCAACTTCACGGATAGCTGGCACTCACAAGAAGGTGCCCTCAGTCAACCTCAGAGGCCATGACAGGACATAGGGAAAGAAGCAGTCTTCCAGATACCTGGGTCCCAGACTGTTCACGCTTTGTAGGTTAAAACCAGCTCCTTGAATTTTGCTCAGAAAGCCGTAGGCAGCCAGTGCAGACTCCAGAACACCTACAAAGAACAGTTCTGGCGTCGGTATCTCCCCAACATCCTCTGCCATGAAGACCGAAGTGAAGAATTCACTTAGCTTCTTTGCAATGGCCTTATTCTTCCTGAGCACCCTTTTGTTCCCTGGTCATCTAATGGCCCAACTGACACTCTAGTAGGCCTCTTGGTTCCAATGTACTTTAAAAAGTTTTTATTAGTAGTTTTTGCTACTTTAGAGAGTCTTCAAATTCTTTCTTGGCCTGCCCTATTAATGTCTTACATCTAATTTGCCAGTGCTTATGCCCTTTCCTATTTTCCTCAGTAGAACTAGCTTTCCATTTTTTTAAAGGATGCCTTTTTGACTGTAATAGCCTCCTTCACCTCACCATTTAGCCACGCAGGCAGGCATTTGGTCCCTTTGCTACCTTTTGTAACCTGTGGAATACATTAATCTGGGCTTCCAATATGGTGTTTTTAAATAGTCTCCATGCCTCTTGCAGACATTTAATCCTCACCACTGCTCCTTTTAGTTTCCTTCTAACTAGTTTCCCAATTTTAGCATAGTCTCCCTTTTTCAAAGTTAAATGTTACTGTGGTAGTTTTATTTACCATTCTCCCTCAAGTAATTATGTCAAATTTGATTATATTATGATCACTATTGCCAAGTGGCTCCACCACCGTTATCCATTGCACTAGGTAGGTCCTGTGCTCCACTTATGACTATATCCACAGTAGCTCTTTCTCTCATTGGTTCCAGGACCAGCTGCTCCAAGAAGCAGTCATTTATGGCATCTAGAAACTTTACTTCCATATCACACCAGGAGGAGACATTCACCCAGTCAATATAAGGATAATTGAAATCACCGACTATTATTATGTTACCATATTTAGTAGCCTGTCTAATCTCTGCTAGCATTTCATAGTCAGTCTCACCATCTTGGCCAGGGGGACAATAGTATAGCCCCACTGCTATACGCTCACCCGTTACACATGGGCTTTCTATCCATAGGGATTCCAGAGTACAATTCCCTCCCTGTAAAATGTTAATCCTACTTGACTCAATACTGTCTTTAACATATAGAGCCACCCTACCACCAGCTTGATCTCCTCTGATATATTTTGTATCCTGTGCAGTTTTCTGAGAGCTAGGAGCTCTTTGCACTAGGTGTACACGTACGACCTCTCCCCAAGAGGAAGATAATCATATATGTTACACTTGGTGCAAAAGACTGGAGAGCCCCCATCCCACTTCTGGACTGCTGTCTACATCTCTGTGCTGCAAATTGACAAACCTAGCCTTCCACCATTTCCTTGTGGAAAAGCACTATCAGTAACAACTATTGATGATAGTGTCTGCATCAAAAACTGTGAATGTGAAATGACAACATCAAGCCACAGTTCTGTGGCAGACCCGCTTGTGGCTCCTGGTGGATGTTGGGGAGGGAGATGCAGAGAATGGCAGCGTACCTGCAGCAGGTATTGAAGTTTATAACGAGTGACTTTACCTGAGCCTTGGATGCTTCACACAGAGCTGTGCCAACAGATCACCTTCTATAGGTGAATGACAAAAGTATCAACTGGTTGAAGTTGGTTCTTGTATTGTGAGACAATGTCCACTGGATCACTAGTTTCCTCATGACCCCATGGGTCATCATAGAAATAGCTGAGATTCTCTGTCCTCACCTAGAAAGATGCTTGACTATCATGAGGCAGACCATCCCAGTGGAGAATTAGGTCATGTTAGCTGTCTAGAAGCAACTGGGAGAGGTTGTTGTGCGTTTTCTCCCACATTAATGACATGTCCCTGTGCATCACCTGGAATATTTTGTCCAATTATTTGAATTGCTACCACAACCATTATCAGTTGGACCTTCGTCTCACCCTCCTTATCTCAGCTGACTCTGCTGCCATCCATGCCACTTGCTTACGGTCCTCAAGCCCATATTCCAACCTGTCCTTCCATAGTAGCTCCTATCGCTCAGCCAAGATCTCAGATGGCATTCCACAACTCATCAGCATGACAGGAGACCTAACCGAGTAGCTCTCAGGCCAAATCCTCCCTGCTCCAGTGGTTACAAACATGGGTGTCCTGCTGGCACTGAGCATTGTAAGCTAGCACATCCTGCCTTGTATGTATACTACTACTTGGAAATAGTAAGCAAGGCATGCATTAGTCCAATCACTGCCACTCCCATTCCCCAAATTTCAAAGATACATTTGGTCAGTGGGAATATAGGAGGATAGGCCTCTCGACAATTAGATGTGGGTTTTTTGGATTTTCTCTGTTCTTTAGATAGTGCCCTTTTGCAGGAAACTTGGGCCTTCACAAACATTTTCCTTAATTGTTTTGTGTAAGGGCGTCCCATTCAGAGGAGGGTGGTAGGCCCAGTGGTGGACTTGCCCTTCTGGTCTCTTCCTCCCTTAAGTTGCAAGTAAAAGTGGTTGACACTATTGGGGCTTACTTTGCAATTTCTCATTGTGTTTTTCCTTCAGGGCTGGAGTTATTGATAGGGAATGTATATATTCCCCCTTCTCCTCAGTAAATTACTCTGTCTCTCTGTGGTCTATGATGGCTAGGAGTGTGGAGGCAGCAACAAGGTCTTTTGGGAATGCTATACTCATAATTGGGGGTGATTTTAATGCAAGGTTGGGTAGTCTATCCAGCTCCCGGAGTCCCCGGGAGCTAGAAGAATTCAGTAACTTTTGGCCTTTCATTTCTAGAAATTCTAAGGACAAGTTTGTGAGTGCCAGGGCCAGTCGCTTATTTGATCTGGTGGAAAAATTGGAGCTGACAATTTTGAATGACTGTACGAAGGGTAATTTGGAGGGGGACTTCACCTTCCATTCTGTGAATGGATCAAGTGTTATTGACAAAAATTTTGTGTCTAGTAGTTTTTATTTTATTGTACACTCACTAGGCATTCTTCCAAATTTGAAACTAATCATTGTCCACTATTCCTGACTATTATGGACCCTGCTGCACACAATAGGAATCTCCCAATTCAATCTGTAGAAGTCCTCAATTCAGCCCCTTGTTTCCTTTTTGTTTTTGCGAAATGGACTGAAGAATTGAAACAGACGTTTCTACAGTTACTTCAGGGTAATGTAGCATCTGAGTTGTGTAATAAGATCCTCACCCAGGCCTCTGATTATTTAGCTAATTTTGCTAAGCTGCTGGTCCTTCTTTCCCCTCTGTTAAAAAAAAAAAAGGAAGGTTATCAATTCCTGGAAACCTAGGCCTCCTGCCTGGTTTGATAAGGATTGCCTTAGTGCGAGATCTCTCCTTAGGAGGATCTCAAGGCAACTTAGGCGATCGCCCACAAACGAACTTAGAAAGCTTCTTCAATATAAGAGGAAATGTTATCCTAGTTTACTGATTGAGAAAAAACTGGGCCATCAAAAGAAAACCTGGTCCAATTTGTTGGCAGTGGCCACCCAGAAGGATACTAGACATTTCTGGGACCTAATGCGGCATTTAACCTTAGGAAGAAGGGATGTGGGCGAGGCTGGCATCCCCCCAGAGGAATGGGTTGACTTCTATAAGGGGATTTTTTTGACTACCCCAAGCCTTGGATGCTGCCTTACTCTTGCGCCCATAGATAGGTTGACACCATGGCCTTCGGTAACCAAGACGGAAATCCTAACCCTCATTTCTCAGTTGAAATCAGGGAAAGCCCCAGGTAATGATTACATCACCCCAGAGCATTTGAAGTGTGCCCCCGAATGATGGGCCAAACTGTTGGCTGCTCTTCTCGTTCAAATAAATGCCTCGGGGGAAATCCCTCCATCCTGGCTAAATAGCATAGTGGTCCCCTTTTATAAAAAAGGTGATCCCCGGCTCCCTGTAAACTATCATCCAATTAGCCTGCTCAATGTAGTGGGCAAGGTTTATGCTAAATACCTGCTTGGTAGACTCCAGACATGGTTGGATGACATTGTTTTGAACCAGTATGTTTGCCGACAAGGGAAATTGTTTCTCTGTTTTGTCGACTTACGTATGGCCTTTGATTCTGTTAATAGGGATCATCTATGGGTCAAATCTTGTGCCACTTCAATTGATCGTAGACTGCTCTATTGATGATTAAACTTTATTATAATAATACCTTACAAGTCAGGTATGCGTCTACGAAACCTCCTACAAAAAAAGTGCAAGTTACTTGTGGGGTTAGGCAGGGGTATATACTTGCCCCCGCCCTTTTTAACGTTTTCCTTAATGATGTGATTGACTTCTTGAACAGGGAGGATACTCATGCCCCAAAGCTTGGTGATAAGAAAATCACTGTGCTCTTATATGCTGATGATACGGTCTTGCTCTCCCAAACCTCAGTTGGACTGAGGAGGGTGATGCAGAAGTTTAAGGAGTATTGTTCCATCAAAGCCCTGTCTATCAATTATGACAAAACCAAGGTTATGGTAGTTGGAGCGTGGGATTGTGGAAAATCACATCGTTGGTTCATGGGACAAAACCAGATTGAACAGGTTTTCAGATACAAATATCTGGGGGTAATTATAGCATCGTCGCTAAGTTGGAAGCCCCACTATGAGGCAGCGATATCTATGGCAAAGAAGACCTCTGCTGCTATTATAAAATTTTTTTTTAAAGGAGGTGGTAAATTGGTTCTCCCTGCTATTAGACTCTTCAGGGCAAAAGTGATTACCAAAATGTTATATGCCTTTTCTATCTGGGGTCTGGGGTTTATTGATAAACTTGAAGTCATCCAGAATTGCTTCTTACGATCCATCCTGGGAGTCCCAAAGGGTACTCCTCAGGTAATTCTGCGACATGAGTCGTCATGCCCTTCAATTAGATCTTGCCCTTCAATTAGATCTTCATGCCCTTCAATTAGATCTTCAATTAGATCAATTAGATCTCCCGACTTTGATGAGATTTTGGTTAAAAATCCATTCTGATGCTTCTCAAGGAAGTTCCCTTACCTCTTTGGTACTCAATAGTGGGACTTTCCGTGAATAGGATATTGCAGTTGAGGCAGTGGTAGCGAAGCTGGAATTTTCAAAGGCCGCTCTGCAACCTTTGGGCCAGAAGGGAGCCTACACTATTCTCAAACAGAGAATTCTGGATCAAGAGATCCAATATGAAAGTTCCCTTATGGCCACTCAGAGAGTTGCACTGGCTTATCTTCAGATTAGTTTTCTTTATAATGGGCCGAGCTATCTTGAGACCTGGCTTGACCCTGCTTGTAGACGAGCCTTCACAAAATTTTGATGCAATGTTTTTCCCTCAGTGTTGCTGGAGGGTCGCTTCCTGGGCATTCCTAGGGAAGCCCGGTTATGTCCCCTCTGCGATCTTTCGGCTGTCGAAACAGTTGAGCACATCTTTTTTATATGCCCAGCATATTCTGCCCTTAGATCTAAGTATTTGACAGTTTTTGCCTCCCCAATGTGTCCTGCCCTGCTGCTTCCTAAACTCCTGAGCATGGTAGACTTGGGAATTACAAGATCAGTGGCTATCTTTTGTCAACTTGCTATTTATTTAAGGAGTCTGCATCCCAGTCAGTCAAAATGATGTACTCTAGGCTATCTTAAATTATTTATTGTTTCCTGTCTGGGGACCTCTGAGGTGACCTTGGTCATTTTTCCCCTTATGGGAAATGGGTCAATCCTCTTGATGTAATTTTTATACTAATCTCTCATGCTGTCTTGTTCTATATTCTAAGACAACCTTTTTCTTTTTAATTTAAGCTTGAGGGAATGTTGTTCTTTTGTCAAATTGTGTGGATTAATATGCAGTTTACTCTTAGCTTGTTTTGGATTTTATATATGTGTAAATTGTAAATTGTAATAGCCAATTGGCTGCACAATAAATATATAATACAATACCACCCCAGTTCATGCAAACTACCTGGCCTTGAACAGATGGAATGGATTTCTGAGGTGGGGCAAGAGAGTCTTTCTTTGGTGGTGCCATTGATTCCAGGGCAGTGGATGCTGTGGTGGAGAAAAAGTGCATTACTTCTGTAGTTTCCTCTCAAATTGTCACCCTCATCCCCTCTCCACCACTTGCAACAGTGGCCATTGAATGCAATGATTATCTGCACTGAAACCATGGATGGTAACTTCCTGGGTTGGATCACACTGGGAGAGTTCCACCAGAATGTCGGTATCTGGTAAAACTAAGGGGGGGGGGGGGGACGGACACAAAAGCAAATTTAAGCAATGTTGGCAGTTGATGGCTTTCCTACCACCCTTGTACGTTTGTCCTCCTGACCTTGCCAACCACACACTAATGTCCATTCCCCCATTTTCCATTGTAAAAATAAAGAGGTGTTTACCCTGGCCGGTGGCATCCTCCCGTGTGGCTTCTGGATCTTATGTGGCTGGGACTAACACCTCTGGGACATCATTGAGGAGCAGCTCACTCTCAATTTGAAGAGGGAACATAATGAAGGTGACCACCTCTTTCTCTGTCTTGACTGGGTGAAGTGTGGTTCTGTGAACAGGCCCCAGCCCTCACTGGTGACGGATTTCAGTGGGACGTCATGGCGTGCTGGTGGCAGTACGCACCACAGGGTCAGGAGGCAGTGTAAGGCAGTGGTGGCATGACATCAACCTGTTTCTGGTTGCACATGAAGGAACATCCTTAGTGCCTGGATGCCAGTATGGCTGCATCCATGCATAGAAACCTGTCCAGAAGGTCATAGTAGGGAGAGGTTTTCCTCCTGCAGCCCCAAGTATGTCATGGATTTCTTTTATCCATGTCACAGATCTTTGGCTCTCTGCCGGCACTGGTACATAACTTGGTCAGTTGTATAGCCAAGCTTTGCCATCTCATCCAAGATTCCCTGGAATACTCTCACATACCTGTAGCATTTCACAAGAGTATATTGTACCTGGTTGTCTCCCCACAGAGGCAGATGAAGGCCTTGGACTGGGTGGTACAAGTTGCTGAAGTTGTGGTGGCTTGGCTGCCATTATGAGCCATGGCAGTGGTGAATGCAAGGTTCTGAAAGGGGTTCTGTAGAATGCAGTGGCCAGGGAACAGAAAATGGGGGTGTGGGGTGTGTGGGCGGATGGGACACATGATCCTTAACCATGCCGAACACAGAAACTGTGCTTGAATGCATGTTTGAAAATGGCACCTCTTTATTAAGGTGGACATTACGTGCATGACACAGTCTACAAGATGTGTGGTAAGTAGACACTCTATGGCATGCCCTATGCTGCGTGTGCGCATCTCAGTACCCCTGGAAACCTGCACGCATGCATGTGCAGCCTACAACCCTTTCTGCTCAGGATCTCACATCATTCTTCACCTCAAAGATTGACAAGATCTGCCAGGACATTGCTTCCCACCCGTCTCCTCTCCCCCTCCCTCACCACCCCTCCCCCCCCTCCTGCCTCTCTTGAGGAAATCTCCTCTTTGCTCTCTTCCTCCAACCCCTCCACCTGCCCTCTCGACCCAATCCCCTCCCACCTCCTGACCTCCATTGCCCCAACTGTGCCCCCCCCTTTACATGTCATTAATCTCTCCCTCTCCACTGGCTCCTTCCCCTCTGCCTTCAAGCACGCCATTGTCTCTCCCATCCTCAAAATGTCCACCCTCGACCCCTCTGACCCCTCTAGTTACTGGCCGGTCTCCCTCCTACCCTTCGCCTCTAAACTTTTGGAATGGGTCGTCTACTCCCGCTGCCTGGACCTCCTCTCTGCCAATTCCTCCCATAACCCTCTCCAGTCTGGCTTCCGTCCCCTTCACTCCACTGAAACTGCCCTTGCCAAAATCACAAATGATCTACTTGTCACTAAATTTAAGCTCCTTTACTCCATTCTTGTCCTCCTTGACCTCTCTGCTGCCTTTGACATTGTTGACACTCACTCCTACGGGACTCTCTTTGCTCCCTAGGCTTCTGCAACTCTGTCCTTGACTGGTTCTCCTCCTACCTCTCTGACCACTCTAATGTGTCTCTTCCCAATTCCAACTCAAGGTTCTGTCCTGGGCCCTCTCCTCTTTATCTATACCCTGTCCCTTGGCAAACTCATTTCCTCCCATGGCTTCCAATATCACCTTTATGCTGATGACACTCAACTCTATCTCTCCACCCCCTCTCTCTCCCCTTCTGTCCAAGCTCGCCTCATCAACTGTCTCTCTGATATCTCCGCCTGGATGTCCTGACGTCAGCTTAAGCTCAGCATGGCTAAGACTTAATTCCTTATCTTTCTTCCCTTCCTCTCCCTCTTCCCTGTCCATCCTTATTGATGGGGTCACCATCCACCCCATTCCCCAAGCCCGTAGCTTGGGCTTCTTCTTTGACACTCACCTTTCCTTTAAATCTTACATCGCCTCTGTTGCCAAGTCCTGTCGCTTCGCCCTCCACAACATTGCTTTGATTCACCTCTTTCTCTCTGTCTCCTCAGCCAAAACCCTTGTTCACGCCATGGTCATCTCTTGCCTTGACTACTGCAAGCTCCTACTTACTAGCCTCCCCCGCTCTCACCTGTTCCCCCTTATTTCCATCCAAAACTCTGCTGCTAAGGTCATCCACTTTGCCCGTCACTTCGACCACTTGCAGCCTCTCCTCGCTTCACTGGCTCCCCCTTCTGGAATGCATCCTTCACAAACTCCTGGTGTTCACTTACAAATCCCTTCACAACTTGGGTCCCCCTTACCTCTCAGGCCTAGTCTCCTTACACACTCCTGCATGCACTCTCTGCTCCTCCTCTGCCCCTCCCTTGCTCTCCCTCAGCTTCACTGCTCCCCTAACTGCCTTCATCCCTTCTCCCTTGCTGCCTGTCAGTGGGAGGGGGGAAAAAGGGGACAGAATGAGGGACAGGGGAACCAGCACTCGTCCCACACTCACACTGGGGTGCTCTGACTGTGGCGGCGGTGAAAAAGCAGGATAGTGTGTGTGCCCTTCCACGTGCAGTCGCACCAGGAAGTTAGGCCCTTATCATCATAGAGTGCAGAGCTTAGGGGGAAAAGAGGCCACCCGCGCACCCGCATGCACCCGGACGGGGGGGGAGCGGGCAGACCAGTGCAGGGAGGTAGGAAGGGGGACCCATGGCAAGGGGGAAGGGGAAAAGAGGTCTCTCACATGCCAGAGGGCAGGGACTGAAAACCCAGGAAGGGCAAAGGCACGCCAATGGCCCGCAGGCTCATGCAACCCACTCAGGCTTCCTCAGGAGTGGATGGGGGGAGGGCTCCACACAAACCACAAGCTTCTAAACACAGCAATAAGGGAGAAGGGGAAAGAGCTCGGGGGGAGGACAAAAGGAGGGAGCGAGACAATGGGTAATCCACAAGCACAAAACAATCACTTAGCTTTTGATCGAGGGGGCCAGTCCTTCCAAGCATGCAAAGCTCTGTTCACCAGCGTCGCTTCTCCTGTGACGCTGGCTGATAAGGTAGAGGCCTTGCTCCCTAAACATGCCTGGAGGTGTGCTGAGCATCTCAGCAGGGGGCGTGGCTCTGCACCACTGCGGGGAGGCTCTGATGAGCCCGGGATGTTGAGACCTGCGTCAGGGTCTGCCGGGAGCCCCAGAGGCAGTGGTGCATCTCTGTCTTGTGCTGGAGTAGGTTCCTCTGTGAGGGGGCGGGGGCCCCATCCAGCAACTGTGCCCGCCGAGCTGCTGAGCGGCAGCAGGTGACAGTACCTCCCCCTCGAAGGCCCCCCCGCAGGCACCTGGTGGGACCTGGTTTGTCAGGATGGCGCTGATGGAAGAGGCGGAGGAGCCGTGGAGCCTGGATGTTGGCGGCAGGTTCCCAGGATCACTCATCTGAGCCAAATCCCTACCAATCAATGAGATAGTGTAACTGTCCCTGTTGCAGTTTGGTATATAGTATTGCCCATACTTCATAGTACAGATCGATTGCTTCTGGGTCGGAATTGTCCCTGGCAGTGCCGGGAGGCAGAGGCGGGACTGTAGGCTTGAGGAGAGAAACATGAAATGTAGGGTGGATCCGTATCCGGGGGGGAAGTTGCAGGGTATAAGCCACATCATTTATTTGATGAAGAACAGGAAATGGTCCAAAATATTTGTGATTGAGCTTGGGGGAGGGGCGTTTGGAAGTGTAGTGATGGCGGTCTACCCAAACCAAGTCTCCTGGTTGAAAGTGAGGAGGCGGCTGCCTATGCTGATCGGCGTACAATTTGTAACGCTGCCGGGCCTTCTCCAGGGTTGTTTTGGCCAGCACGTGAATTTGCTGAATCTGTTGGGCAAGTGCTCTGGTGGCCAGTACAGAAATGGTAGGAAGATCAGGAGAAGTCATTTGTGGTGGTAGCCATACGTTACATAGAAGGGGGAATTCCCAAGGGAGGCGTTCTTCGCGTTATTGTAGGCAAATTCTGCCATAGGTAGCCAAGTGTACCAGTCGTCCTGTAGATAATCAATATAGCATTGCAAGTATTGTTTGAAGTTTTGATTAACCCGCTCCACCTGCCCATTTGTTTGGGGGTGGTAGGCAGTTGACGGTTTTAATTTGACTCTTAAAGCCTTAAAGAGGGCTGTCCAAAAGCGTGAGACGAACTGTGATCCCCTATCGCTAATGATCTCCGCTGGCCAACCATGAAGTTTTACAATGTGTCATAAGAACAGGAGGGTCGTACGCTGAGCTGTAGGGAGGCCTTTACAGGCGATAAAATGAGCTAACTTCGTGAAATGGTCTACACCCATGAAAACAGTATTATAACCCCGAGAGGGGGGTAATTCAACTATAAAGTCAAGACCAACTCTCTGCCAGGGCCCGGAGGGAGTGGTGGTGAGTTGAAGGAGGCCTTGTGGGAGCTGCTTGGGTACCTTAGTATGGGCACAGGTAGTGCAAGCCCTAACGTATTGTTGTACACCTGCAGCCATAGTTGGCCACCAAAAGGATTGATGGAGGAGGTCGAGGGTTCGTTCAATGCCAGGGTGTCCAGCTGGGTGTGTGTGTGTCATGGTGGGCCCACAATAGGTGAGAACGGCATGATGGAGGAACAACGATCTGTTGAGCCTTTTTGATGAGGCCATCTTCCATGGTATAGGTTGGATCTGGTAGAGGTTGTAGCTCTTGTGCCGAAGCTTGGCGTAGTAGGTCTAGGGGGAGTGTGGTAGCAGCAAAGACTTTACTGTCTAGGATGGAGTCGCGCAGATGTACGTTTTGGTTCTTACCTTCTTGGTATCTGGACAGGGCGTCTGCAAGAATGTTCATCTCTTCCGGGCGGTACTGTATAACAAAATCGAAGCAGGCAAAAAATAGTGCCCATCGGGCATGACGGGGGTTGGTGATCTGCACCGTTTGTAAAAAGGTCAAGTTTTTATGGTCTGTCGTTACCTGGGACTTACACATGCAAAGCATGTGCTCTTACCACTTGAGCTATGCCCCCGCCCCCATTCCACTGTAGTAGTTAGAGGTACAGTCTCTGCTTTAACTCCCCATGGCATTTTGATGGTTTTATAACATTTTTCTATTTATTTTTTCAAATTATTCAAATGATTATTTAAAAAGAAAAGTCTCACTCCTGCTATTATATATAGGGGGTGGAGAGACTGTTAAAAAAATCAATGGTATATCAAACATTAGAATACAATTAAGGGAACCACGAATCACTCGAAAAACAAATATGAAGACAGGTCAGGATCTATGCATAACGGTAAGCACTAGGGAGGGGGCTACAGGGAAAATACCCCCAACTTTGTTTACCTCCCAGTACATACACTGATGACCCCTACCAAACACACATATGCACACATACATACATACCCCCCTAAGACACTAACTAAGCTTACCAAGTACATAGTGGGGTGGGGTGGGGGCGGGGATGGGGGCTTTCCCCACATATAGTATTTTAAATTGTTTAAAATTTTATATTGTTTTAATGAATGTTGTTCGCCGCCCCGGGCAGGAGGGGTGGGATATAAATTTTAAATAAATAAATAAATAGTGCCACATATTTGGCCCTCTCAGACACAGACTGACTCACCCATTAGAAAAGGGAAAATGTTACTATATGTTTTTTGAGGGCTCATTTACTGTTATTTGCATGCGCCTTGTGCATATTAAAATGGCACAATTCCTCTTCAGACTGGTAATGTATAATGGCTTTTTGCATTATAACTGATATTTTAGTTAGTGAGATTTGGCTGTTATCATTATTACTGTAATGGACTGCCAACCAAGGGGTTCGCCTGTAAAATTTATCACTGGAATTCCAGCTATTTAACAGAGAGGCACTGAACCAAGTGAACAGTTTTTAATATAACGAAGATTGAAATCAACACTTATATTAACTTGGGAAGCTTCCCACATCAAAACCAGTGTCTAGGCCTGTAAACAAAATGTGGCTGACAGCATTGTCCTCCCTAAACTGTTGTCGATGGTGGTGATGATGGTGGTGATGGTTAAGTAAGCATTTTTAATCAGCACTGGCTTTTGCCTTGGCCCAAACACATAACAGTTACCAGTTAAAATGCAGTTACCAGTTAAAACACATAACAAAAACCAGTTAAAATGTTAAAACCAGCAAACAAAAAACATACAACAAAAAGATAAGAACAAACAAAACAATCTAGTTACTCAGTACCAATAATTCCCATCTGAGCAATTTTCCATCTACAATGCTCAAGGCAAAAGTGGCAGCCCTCGAGTTGACTGACTCATCCTTTTCCTGTAATAACCAAATCATTTTTTCCTGGTCAGCATAAAAGGCACACTCCAAAACATAGTGAACAGTAAATTCAGCCACTATAGCAGAACAAGGAAGGTGGTGATGATGGGGGCCCACCTTGTCCTACATCTCAGTCCTTATCCACGAAGCATGTTGCTGACCACTCTGCCAGCCGATCTCTTCCTCCTAGTACACATAGAGGCTCAGGCTACTCTATCGCTCCTTTCCACTGTTTTTGTACAGGTTCCTCATGTGATTACAAGGAGCCGGTTCCTTCTCAGTCTTGCTGTCTCTTCAGCCGCTTAACTCTTCTCCCTCCTTAGATCAACTGCCCCCCCTTTTTAAAAACCCCCCACAGCATTTCACCCCTGATCAAGCCACAGCCTGGCTTTTTACTGGCTCACATCAGTGTTCCAATTCAAGAGGGGAGGGGGTAAGAGTCAGAAACCCACTCCTGGCAGCTTTAACTAGCTCTGCTACATTGTTGTTATTAGTGTGGATCAGCACATAACCCTTACCCCTCCCCTGCAAACAACCACTCTTTCAGAGAGGGGTCAGTGCATAATCCTTAGCTCCCCTGCAAACCAATCCCCCCCTCTCACAGAGGGGTCAGATCATAAACCTCCCCTCTTTCCACCAAAACCCAATACACCACACACAGATGGTTCTGATACATTCCATCTACTCCCACATTTCCTCCCAACCCCTTAAAAGCATGAACAGCATAAGTAGTCGCCACTGCCAACGATGTCTGGCCCACACCTTAAATGCTGCCAAATGGCTGCAAAACTGTCGGCAACCACCTGCAGGCAGCCATCTGCAGCTCCTAGAGATTTTAGGTACCTGGGGTAGATGGAGAAAAAAACAATCAGCACAGAGACGGGAAGGCCCAGCAGCACAGTTTGCTAGTCAACCCCCCTACCCCAGCCCCAGGTTAGCGAGTTAATTGAATATTTGTTTTTGTTATAACTTTAACCATTCATTGTTATCATAACACCAATTGCACATGTGAGACCTTGGGATAAAATAACAGGAGCAGCATACGCTGCTTTTGCCAGCTTGGTAGCCTTTTGTGCCACCAAGGCAAAAGTGTGCAGACTATGTCTTTCACCAGAACTGTTTAAAGCTTACCTGCCACTGGAAGAGCTGAATCACTGAGATTGCTGTGGAGAAGTCAGAGTGCTGCTTGTTCTGTCCAGCTAGGGTGTTAATAAACGATACGATAGCCCCCTGGAGACCAGCATCTGTTCGTGCAGACTCACATGCTTAGTGAGTTTAAACTCACATGTTTAGCATGTAGAACCTACAGCCCCCACTCACAGTTTTAGAGTGACAAGCCTAATACATGGGCAGGCATTCTTCCGCATCACACTCTGCCCCCCACTTCTTAATATCCCACCCCCTGCCATGGCTCACAGCGAACTATGGGAGCAAGAAGCCACACCAGCTGTTTCTTCTGGGCTATGACTCCAGGAAAGCATTCCAGCACCTGCTGTCCCTGCCCACCCACAGAGGTTCATGCCTGGGTTTATACCTGTGAGCACTTAGTGTCTGGAGCTAACCTTCTGCTATGCAAATAAGGCTGGGCTTATTGATGAAATCACATACTTTATTGAGCTCCTATAATGAAAAGTTAAAGTAAAAGTTGAAATCAGAAGCGATCAGTCTTTGTATGTTTTTCACATCCACGGCTCATAGCGATGTACTGGCAGGTAGCAGTGCACAGTTTTATTGGGCCCTCACCTACTGTAGTATTGGAAATGTTTCTTGATTTGCATAAAACCCCAATTAAACATGCACCACTTGCATCCCATCTGCATCATCTCCATTACCACATAGTGGGGGTGGAAAACATCCCCAGAAGTGAGGGCGCTCTGCACTTCTCTATAAGGCAACAAGCTCTCCTTCAGTCAGTTCACATTCCCTGTACCCTGAGTCACTTTTCCCCCAAAGAGATTTATCTCTGCTGTCCAATTGAGGCACTCCCGGTGGCCCTGCAGGTATCCTCTCGCCGTCATCAAGGCAGCGATAAGAAAAAATGGCAGGGAAGGTCCAGCCTTCTTTAATGACTGCCCTACTTCTGGTAGTGCACAAACATCCAGAAAAGTCACAATCTCATTTGCATCCCACTCTCTCATCTCGTCCAGAGCTCCCACTCTTCCATTCTGCAAAACGTGGAACTGTAGCATGGTTGCACAGTATCTTCACTCCATCATGCATATACAGAACCCCATTGTGTGCATGTGCCACCCTGTGAGCACATAGACTGTCTTGGAGGATGTGTTTGACAGTTTATTCTGTAGCTCAGGCCTCACCCAAATGTCAGCAAAGCCCAGGGTATCCATCACCCTCCAGATTCTCTGGGGCCCATGCCTTGGGCAGCCACAACACTCATAGACAAAAGCTGAAGCCATTTAGTTTTCCTGGGCAAACAACCCACAGCAATAGCTTTCTGTGGCATTATGACCCCTTATATTCATTTCACGCAAAAACTGTTACATTAAAAAGTTAAGAAAATATATGAGTAGCTCTGTTTCCACATATATTCTGAGCATGCTTGAGGCCTTCCAAAACCTTCACTGCCTTGCAGATTCCCCCACCTGCCCATTTCTGATTTCTTAACATTCAGTGGTTCCCCTCTACCCCAGTTTAAAAATTCTTCTGTGGTACTAACATCTGTAACATTTTTAGATGAGTTGGCATGTGCACTGACGTGCGTTGTAACAGAAATGTCTATGGAGCTTAATAGCCACCTAGGTTGGCAATGCCAATGCAGCAAAACACACATGCAGCATAAGCTTTGCAAAAACTTTTTCAACCAACAGCCGGCCTGCAACCAATAGCAGCCAATAGCAGCTTGTGTTCAGCAAGGACACATGATCCAGTGTTCATGTGCTAGGTAGCCACACAGCTCTTTAAGCTGTTCAAAACATTTGGTGCATGGTCTGCAGAGTTCACAGACGCCGGAGCCACAGCCATGGATACACATGCCAAGAGCTTCCTAGTCCTCATTATCATGCTCCAGGCTGTCTGTTCTGCTGCTGAGTAGAACGTGCAAGTGATCCAACAGATCCAAGCCTTCCGCTGTCGTTGATGCAGTGTGATAACAAGGCACAGAAAGGATCTTGCTTGATCTCTGGCCAGAATACTGGGGTACACCACATTGCAGAGGTGACTCCTTCAGGGTCATGCACTTGCCTACATCCAGTGACAATGGATTGCTCTAGGAAGGATCAAAGTCATGCAAGAGCAATTTGGCATTGGAACATCCATGGTGGGCACTAGAGATGAGAATTTTGGTCTCAGATAGAACCAAAATTGCCCCCAAATGGCCATTTTGGATTAATCCAAAATTTTGGATTTTGGGGGTTCAGGCATTTTGGTTATTTTACATTGATTTTGTTTCAGGTTTTTGGGTTGTTGTTGGGTTGGGGTTTTTTGCATTGCGCTGGTTTGGGGTATTTTTTTTCATTGCAGCTTGTTCCCATTGACTTCAATGGTAGAAAAAGATCCAAAACCCAAAAATGCAAAACCGAAATGAGATCCAAAATTAATAAAGAACTGAAACCAAAAAACCTGAAACCAAAATTCCACCTGGAGTCCCATCCTTAGTGGGCACCATACTAATGGAAGTTTGTACAACAATTGTAGAAGTGCTGCTGCGCCAGGTGGTGCAGTTGGCAGATCCCACAAAGGTAATGGAGGGCTTTTGGTGGAAGGGGTTCCCAAACTGTATAGGGGTTATTGATGGAAGCCAAATCATTATCATCTGCCCACCGCACAGCAAAGACAACTACCTACCAGATGGGGTTTTTCTCTGTAGTTCTCCAGGCTGTATTGGACCACCATGCCCACTTCATGGATGTTCCAGCCAGCTGGTCTGGAAAGAACCACGAAGCCAACATCTTCCATCAGTCTCCAGTCTTTGGCTGCATGTGCACAGGAGATTTTGGACCCTCCACTGAAACATGCATTTAGAAGGTGTTCATGAAGCCTGTTGTTCTCGGGGACCCAGCCTATCCCCTGATGCCCTAGCTCATGACATACAGCGTTTACTTCCTGTACCCTGGAGCAAAGGTACTTTAACTAGCAGCTCAGTGTCACCTGCTCTGTTGTGGAGAGAGCTTTGAGGATATTAAAGCAGCACTGGAGATTAATTGCAGACAGAACTGATTTCCAGCTAGAGACCGCTCTACTTCTATCTACCACCACATCCATAACATCTGTGAGACTGGCAGGACTGTGCTGGAGAACCCCTGCCAGTTAGCTCTGGTGAGCCAGTTATTAGGACACGGGCCCACTTCACGAGTGAATATTGGGGGCTGGTATCCCAATATCCAAACAACATCTTAAATTTAGGGGGAATCAGCCAAATTTATTCAAAGGGTCCACGCTTGTCCACTGGGATCAGTCAGAGGATGTGATGCACTGCCAGCTGGCTGGAATTTCCCTCCCACACCCCAACACAGAAAGGGGATACTCTGATACAAATGAGGGAGATTTATTGACAAAAAACTAAGTAATACATAAACAGTTCACCCATGGGCCAATTAAGATGCTATAAGTAATTTTCTATATCCTCCCACCAAGCACAGTTGACATACATACACAATAAAACCCCTCCAGTCTGGTTACCCTGGTGTAAGTGGACGTTGCGAGAGGAGGAAAGGGGTGAAATAAGCAATATTACCTATCTAGTCCTGTTGAAAAGGGACAGGTGATCCTGTAGATCCAGCGGCATTCACAAGCAGGGGGGGGGGAGATGCTTGGACAGACCAGGGTGGGGTGGGGGCTGGGAGAAATCCTTGAGCCAAGCACACACAGAGTAACCTGCTTGTGTCTGCATTCAAGAATGACCCAATTTGCTCCAAGGCCGGCCCCAGGCATGTGCCACATGTGCAGCAGCACATGGCCCCGCGGCCAGCTGGGGCCCCGCACTTGCCTGGCTGGGAAGCAGGCTGCAGCCAGCTTCTCCCCCAGAAAGTGATTCTTCCTCCCCTTCCTGGCTCCAGACCCCATCCCTCACCTGCCTCTGCCTTCTAGTAGTGCTGCAGCGGCAGCAGCAGCAGCAGCGGGGACACTGGATCGGGCTGGGAGATAAGGCTGTTTACAAACAGCTCCTCCCCAGGTGCTGATCAGAAGGTTGCTACCTTGTAAAGAAGTGTTAGGGGGGATAGGGGGAACGTTCTCACGGACACCACCAAGCCTCTCGCGCCTCACGCTCACTCTCCTGCCAATCACTGGGCTCCACTTGAGTCTTCTGGGAAACAAGACCCCTCAGGATAGTGGGTGGCTGAATATGCTTCAATAGCAGTAGGGCCGTGTCATCATCGGGGTGGAGGAACGCAACCTCGAGTGGAGCCCCCTCTCTCGAGACACCTTGCAGGCACCAGTGATCCCAGACACTCAGTGCTTGAACTGGGCTAGGGGGTAAGGGCGTGTGATCGTAGTGGAGGGAAACAGGGGGATAGTACCAGGGACGGCAGGTAGGGGAAAAGCCTTCACACTCTAACACTGGTAGGTAGGGGCCCAGACAAAGATTAGGACGGGGGTGAACCCAAACAATATTTCCCACAAAGACACGCACTTGCACTCACCAGTTACTCTCTCTCTCTCTCCTCGACCGCAATCTTTCTGCCCAGACACTCACCATTCACACCACAATGCTTCTAATTGCTCACTCTCCTTGAAACGCTCGGGGCCAGTCTCACAGCGCTGCTGTTCTCCGGCAGCGCTGTGTTCTCTCTGGCCTCCCTATGTAGTGCTGGCCCCGCCCCC
>QEPC01012515.1:1535398-1574305 GCA_003113815.1 Sphenodon punctatus
AAATCTGCAAATATGGTTCTGAGATTATTATGGCTGCTATTTCACTAACTCTTCTTAATGAAGTTATTGCTAACAGGAATACTGTCTTTAAACCCGCACCCCATAACCAGTTCATATGCACCCCCATATAATCAGTTCACGCTTCCCCGTGGGCACAAATTAAATGGTAATGGGTGGGGGCAGCGTGACTAGATTATATGGGGGCGGGGGCAGAAATGAACTGGTTATGGGGTGGGGGAAGCATGAACTGATTATGGGGGCACAACTGAACTGGTTATATGTCTCTTTTCATGGCATAATGTGCTTAAAAAGCTAGCTGCATTTTGGCAGTCTTGCGTGGGTGATAGCAGCACCTCTGGACTGGTCGCACCGCATGCGTGCACAAGGCACAGGCGGCACTGGCAGCAAGAAGCAACAGGCCCTGGAGGCCAGACTGGCTAAGATCACCCCCTGGCCCCTCCTTCAGTAAGGCAGTGGATGCAGTCAGTCTCTCTGTGCCTGCCTCACTGCCCGCCCAGCTGCCCCTGCAGTGGAACCACTCCTGGGGAGTGGTGGTACACACTCGGCTGGGGAGGGGGGGAAGCATTAGGAGGCCATGCTTCTCCATGGATTTAGTGTAGATAGATAGATATAAATAATATTAGATTTTTTTTAAAAAAACATATAAAAACAAAAAAAACAAATAAAAAACAAAAGAAAACCATATAAAACCCAATAAAAAAACAATTTTTTTTATAAAAAACAAAAAACCACCCATAACAACATTTCCCGAACAGCTGAACCGAACAGCCTAACAGCCTAACCGAACGGCCTGTTCGGATGACCGAACCGAACAGCCAAACCCGAACCCAGTGAACTAACTGAACGGTCGAACCGAATGGCCGAACCGAACGCAGCCGGACCAAATGGAGGAACCGAACGGACGAACCGAACGCAGACGAACCGAACGGCCAAACCCAAACCGTGACCTGTTCACCCATCCCTATCTGTTCCCCTGCACCCTTTGACATGTGTCTTGTGGGGCGCTGCCGGGGGGGGGTATGGTTTTTTTTGGGGGGAATGGTGTCATTCCTAACACAGTGCCAATGTTCTGGGACCAGGTGAACAGAGTGGAGCAGCACATAGCCGAGGAGATCTAGGATGCCTTGCGCTGGTACATCAACTGCAATGCTAGCTCCAATACCCACCATCAGTGACAGTTTAATCAGCAAAAATGATCTTTTTGTGATATCGATAACCTCTTAAAATGTTTCCTGTGTGCCACTGTATTTTTCTCTGACCCATCTTGCTCCCACCCAGGATGGCATACTTTCCCTCCTTGCCCCCCTCCGTGCTGTTTCCCACCAGGCAGTCTTTCCCTGTACATTTCCTGTTGTCATTTGGAGGCTAGCTGGCTGCAGGCCTGAACCTCTGCCTTTTCCTATTGGCATCTACAGGTTATCCAGGTCTGAGAGTGGCAATAGGAAGCACACAGGCACAGACATTCAGTTGGCTACTATGGGCCCCCCACCCTCAAGTGCAAGTGCATGGCCATTGGACTCCTCTGTTTTCGGTGCACCACCCTTCTCTTTCCTTCCAACCTGCAGTCCCCACAGTGGCTTATTGCTATTCCATACCACAGCTAGGCACACTCACTTGGAGGACAGGACTGGTGGGGGGACATTTTCCTGATCCTCCTCCTGTGGATCCAGCTGTGGAGGAGTGTTCGTTGTGCAGGAATGATTGGTGGGGGGAGGTTGTGCCTTACCCAGGAACCAGAGGCGACTGGTGGGTCTTGAGGCTGGAGGGGCAGACTGGCGAGCCTAGGGGTGGAGTCAGGGCAACGGTAGGTGCATTACCCAGCAGCAAGGAGTTCCCAGGGTTAACATACAAAGCACAGTTTGCATGCACATCAAGCTTAAAATAAATAATTTATAAATCCAAAACATAGGCACTCATCCTTGTAAAGCACCCAAGTCACAGCCTGAGTCCAGTAGTTCATGATACTGAGAAGGACTGACAATGCCATGCATTCTACATAACCATGCAAGATTATCATTGGTCCCATTTAAAACCACAGATTGAAACCCACCAGTCACCGTTTTTACACCAGATCAAGGATTGCAACAAAACACAGTTTGCATGTGGTTTCTGTGTGCGTGTGTTTTTGTTTTTTGTTTTAATTGTGATTCATGGGGCTTTAAAATTCCTCCCCAACACACACACACACACACACACACACCAGAGGGCAAGAATACTGCTTCAGAAAGAAGGGACTTGCTGCATGTGTGTTGGAGGGACCCCAATGCCTGCTTCAGAAGTCGCTTCTGAAGCAGTATTCTTGCCCTCTGTTGTGTGTTTGTGTGTGTGTGTGGGGGGGGGGGGGATTTTAAGACCCATGAATCAGTTGCATCTCAGGATTTCAGACCTCAATTTTATCACAACCATCACATTTCCAGCATTCTGAAAACACCTAAAATCACCAGACTAACAGTTGCATCTCAGGATTTCAGACCTCAATTTTATCACAACCATCACATTTCCAGCATTCTGAAAACACCTAAAATCACCAGACTAACAGTTACATCTCAGGATTTCAAAACCTCAATTGAATAACGGGACATTAAATACTAATTCCCTTTCACCCTCTGCTGCATGTGCATTGTGGGGGAGGAATTAGTATTTAACACTCCACATCATCAACTGAACAAAACCCATATAAAAACCAGAAAACCATAAACCAAACTATTCCCACAAGGCTGCAAAGGTATCCACAAATCCCCCAAATACAGCAGCAAAACAAACACTCCACATAAAGTGAACAAAAACCACATTCCAACTCCCACACCCTGTGCCCCCCTGCTCCCCCCATGTGCCCGCGCTTGCCCCCTATCATGTGCCCCCCGCTCCCCCTCTCCTCGTGTGCCCACACTTGCCCCTGTCTCTTATACACATCTAGATGTGTATAAGAGACAGGCTTGCCCCCTATCATGTGCCCCCCGCTCCCCCTCTCCTCGTGTGCCCACACTTGCCCCTGTCTCTTATACACATCTAGATGTGTATAAGAGACAGCCCCTGCTCTAACCCACCCCCACTCCCCCCTTCCCCCGTGTGCCTGCACTCATCCCCAAGTATCCCCTGCTCCCTCCTCCCCCATATGCCCACACTCACCCCCATGTACCCCCCACTCCCACTCCCCCTGTGTGCTCACACCCTGGGCCCCACAATTTACTCACCATGGTGGGAGTGGCTCCTGACTTCTCCTCAGCGCCACCGCCAATCTACATCCAGGGAGGGAGGAAGGAAGGAAGGAAGGAAGGGACTCGGGGAGGCTAAGAGCTGTGCACGTGTCAGCAGCTCCCAGCCCCCTGCACAGGCTGGGACCCAGCCTGTGCAGGGGGTTGGGAGCTGCTCATGCATGCGCAGCTCTTAGTTCATACCAGGGACACCTCTATTGGGCACCCAGGTATGAAGTTTAGCCCTGCCTGTCCCCTGCAATGAAAGAGTGCCCCCTGCAGCACTCATTCATTGCAGGGTTCCTTTATGAGGAATGGACGGCGCTTCTAGCTGCCCACTCCGCATAAAGGGAGAATGGTTCCCTTTTGTCCCTGAAGGTTTCCTTAGGAAGCCTTCGGGTATGTGTGTGTGAGTAGTTACCAGTTGTGTGTGCGCACGCGCACACAAAACTGGTGAGAATGTTCAGAGCCATCTCGAAGAACTTTGTTTAGAGAGGCAGAAACCTTCCGAAGGTTTCTGCCTCTCTAAACAAGGTTCTTCGATATGACTCCAAACATTCACCGTGATGACAATGCGACCAATTTATTTTTTTTAAAGGCCTCTGCCGGCTGGGGGAGTCCTGAGGGGCCAGGAGAGGCATTGCCCCTGCTTCCCTAGGGGGCCCACTACCCCTGCCAGGAACTGTTCCCTGTGGAGCTGTGGAACTGCACCACGTGGAGAGGGCTTGAGTGCTTTTCCTGGGGGTTGGATTGCTGGGGTAACCAGGGCAGAAGGTGAGGTTTCATGTAGGGGGGCATGAACTGTCAATGGGGTTTAGGAAATGGTGCCTGTCCATAAGCAACAATGCTTGCAAACCACATGCTTGAGCAGGGAGCTCTAGAACTGAGTGCACTGGAACAGGCTATTTTGCATCTGTGCCCACATCTAGCTCATCTCCTTGCTTGCCTTCTCACTCACACTGTCCGACTGCTTAAACTGCTGCCAGAGGTGGGCCCAATGCCTGTCCTCCCACCAGCAGTCCAGGCAAGCCTCTGCAGCAAATGCCTTGCATTCTGCAGCATTCTGCTGCACCACCTGCCTATGCTTCCTGGACATGTCATTAATGGTGTCATGGATTTCATCTGCCAACTATGTGGTCTCCCCAAGTAGCTCCTTTGCCAAATCCTCCATGCACCGCTGGTTGCAGACCCACAGATCCTGGTTCTGCTGCGTGCCTGTGGCAGAGGGTTCCGTTCATGCCCGTTGCACTGGCAGACCTGTAGCAAGGTAGAAAAAAAGCCATTAGTCTGGCCCAACCTACCTACGTTCCTGCCCCAGTATTTCAACCCCCACCCAATTTTCAGCCCTCTGCACACCTGAAGAGACGTGAGAATGAGTACCTGGCCTATGCTGGGGCAGAGGATCTCAGCACCATGCAGATCTCCTCCTGTGATCACTATAGAGGAGTGAAGAACATACATAAATCAACCACCACAATTTGAGCTCTCATCCCGGCCATTATTTTAGCTTCCACCTTTCTGCCAGCCCACCATCCCGCAATGGTATTTCCCTCCCACCCCCCACTAGCCTGCAGGCCCACCATGATGCCTTCTCACCCACTTCCTCTGCCTACTGTTCCTAACCTGTGGAGCTGTTTCCCAGCAACTTTCCTTCTGCTTCTCTGCATTCTCCTACCTGTCAACACAGTAAACCATAATAACAAAAAAAATAAACAGAAGCTTTTATTCTGCAGATATGTACATGCACACACCCCCACATGTGCCTTAACTTGCCATTCTCCTGTCTCCGCTGCCTTCTCTACAAGATGGCATCTGTGTCCTCCGTGCCCTTGACCAGAACCTCGGGTGGCTCCTCAAACAATGGCTGGCAGTAGGAAGGGGGACACTAGTCATCAAACTGATTGTTATCAGTTTGACAGGTCACGTGACCAGAAGGCTTACCCTCCTGGGGCTGGAAGTCCCACCTTGGGACGGAAGTGATGTGGGTAAGCAGAAGTGATGCAGAAGGGGGTAATGCTTCTAGATCAGGAAGATGGGAACCAAAGGTTCCTGCCCCCCTCAACCTGGAAGGTCCTTATGCTTGACTTTGGGGGTTCTGCTTGTAGGTCAGGGTGGTCCTTTGAAGATGGCCATGTAATTCCTCTATGAACTCAGGAGAGTGAGATGGACCAGTAGGTATGAGTTTTGTGAGGATCAGAGCAAGTTTATGGTGAGGGGTTTGGGGTAGGGTGAACTGCAGCTATTGGGTTATGTAACCCCTCTACGAGCTCAGCTGAGTGAGCTGAACAATTCACTGTAAGTTTCATCATCCTTGCCCACTTCGTCTTGGAGAAAATTGGGTCCAATGGGATGAGGTTTCCGGGGTAGGATGAGTCACAGAAAGAGGGTCATGTGAGGGTTCAAATGACTCAGGAGTGTGATCCAAACCAATCAGCAAAGGTTTCATTGTTCTAACCCACCTCTTTGTAGAGATCTAACCTAGGCTTTGAAGGGTTGTGTGTGTTCAGTCGGAATTGGCCAAAAGGGGTCTCAAACCGTTCAGCACGCCACCCGTGACCAATTGGAAAGGTTTGTGAATCTGTAGTTCTGCCCCTAGGGGTATGAAAGAGGGGAGCAGCATTTTCTGAGCACTCTACAGAGTAGCTAACCAAATGTTACCACTTACACGGAAAAACTGAAATGGCTTTCCATGCTGATACAAGGCCGTGAGGCCTATGGAGTTGACTACGCCTCCAGAGGTAGTGAGACGGTTATACAGAAAATGCTATATTTCCAGTTCAGAAGATGATGGCGAGAGCAGACCTCTGGCTAAGGTTCTTTTTAGCACGCCGCTTCATGATGAAGAAACCCTTATGGGAATGTCAAGTTCCGCTGAGACCCTCGACGGCCTAGAGTTGGTAGAAGAAGGCATACCCCTGCTCAGCTCCTCAAACCTGCCCCAAAATTCTGAGGTAAGAAAGATTTTTAGATGGATTAAAAAGGGTTCTCTCTGTCTAGAGATGTGTGTCACAAAGCAGCCCCATGTAAAAAAGACTGCTGGCTCATTAGTGATTTTAAATCTTGTTCCAGGAATTGTTTGAAGGCCCTACACTGCTCCCTGAAGAGGCTAAACCCCAATCAGAAGGTTCTGAGTGTTTCTGTTCTGAGAGGAAAGATGAAAACTAGGATCCTCATATTATTCTGCAAAAGCAGCTTAGGCTGAAAATCTGCGAATCTGATTATGTCGCACCTTCAAAACGAAAATCAACCATGAGATGTATAGTGAGAGCATCAATCTATGGGATTCTAAAACATTGTATGAGGGAGAAGCTGCATGCAGACTGTGAAGGCTGTGTCTTTTATGCTCGAGCTCAAATGGTCCACAATGGATTTCTGAGGACAGGAACAGAAAGCTTAACTTCATATGTGATAACCTATGCTTGCAATCCATCTTTCACGTTCAGATGATGTTGGGGTACGCATTACGTTGTTTATGTATCAGTCAGGACACTTTTAATCTTACACTTATGCTGTTCTGTAAAGTGGATTCCTCTCCTGATTCTGAAAGCATCTTGGAAGGAATTATCAATCCTGTTGATTCCTGTGTGTTAGAATTTGTAGAAATCATGGTTAGAAAAAGACATTTTAAATCATTTTTTAAAAAGAGGAGTGTACAAGAAAATTGAGCATTGATGCATACCTAGAGATGTTGTACTGTATTACACAGATCTGTATTACACAGGTCTGTAAATAAAGTTAACTGGCTTTTATGTTTTAAAATGTCATGTTTTTCTGAAACTATTAAGTACTACGAAATGTAAAAAAAATGGTCAAACATGCTTTAGATGCAAACCGCAAAGCATAGTTTGGTTACCCCTCTTAGACTTTCTGTACAGTTATGTGAAAAAGAGAGTTTTTAGGTCATTTTAAAGAAAAATAGTTTTCTTATAGCTACATATGCCTTGAAATGGAGCTAGTTGGGCTGATACGCTTCTTGCAGGGGTTGGATCTTTCAGACTACTTTTGCTTAAGAAGACAATGGGTCTGTCCCACCACTTCTATTGAACTCAATGGGGACATCTCCCAACTGTGTGGAGACTATCTAAACTTTCCCCACCCTTGCATTCTTTTTAGGGGAAGGGTGCTGCACAACTATGAAGAGAGAGAGATTTATTGCCCCCCCACAAAGACACAACAGCATAGGATCCCCAAAAACTTAGAAAGGCTAATCTTTACACACAAAAAAGCAGCCCTGAATCTTAAGGAGCAGTCACGCTGAAAGGCAATATGCCCAGTTCACAAAAAGAAAACCCCCAAGGAAAGCAGTTTTAAAAAAGTTGGGGTTTTCCATGCAAGGTTGGGAGTGGTCTTCAAGGCAATGCCTTGATCAGATATTTCCAAGAGGGGTGGAGTATGATCAAACTTTTGTTTGATTAAGTAGAGAATGGGCTTTACCATGCAAGATTGGGTGTGGACTTCAAAGCAATGCCTTGATTGGATCTTCCCAGGGAGCTGAAATCTACATAGAAGATGTAACTGAAATTTGCATTGCGAATGGGAGCTCCCAGCCCATTGGTTAACTGGAGATGGCGTAGGTAGAATGAACCCGCCTATGCCTCCCTGCCAGCATCCCCCACTGGTTAGTTGGAGAAGGTATGGGTCAACTGCCATTTAATGAAATCTGCATAGAGATGGAAGGGTGTTGTCCAGAGATGGATAACTGTCCTCACACCCATTGGTTAGTCAGAGAAGGGGTAAACATCCCACACCCCACAAGAAGAGTATATGAAGGAAGCCAGAAGCCAGCATCTCTCCAGATCAGAACTGAATTTCACTAGTATTGGCTGTGAGGTTCATGGTCTAATCTTCTTCTACACCAGAGAACTCAAGGAAAGCTCTTCAGCTGCCACCCAGCAAACTCAAGGAAACATCTGCAGCAGGGCCCAGCCATTTGCCCCAACCCCCCTGGACAGGTAAGAAACTCTGCTGATCTCTTTAAGGGATGGGGGCTATCACTAAGCTCAGTGGGTTTGGGGATGGTAGCCTGGGTCTGAGATGGTTCACCACATGGGGGTAGTTCCATTTGGGGGGCAGCAGCTTTATGAGTTGGTGCTCAGGGTGGTTTCCATTTAGTTTTCTGTCCCCCTTGAGTTCCACCCCATAGAGGCTTCATGCTGTTGGGGTAGTTCCATTTGGAGACAGCGGCTTTATGAGTTGTCGCTCAGGGTGGTTTCCATTTAGTTTGCTGACCCCTTTTGAGTTCCACCCCCATAGAGACTTCATGCTGTTGGGGGTAGTTCCATCTCCGCTGACAGGAAGAGTATCTTGAGGTCTGTAAGGGTACAGCTTGTTTAAAATACTCAGTCAAAAGGAGTAGTTCTATTTCAAGGGTCCCACTTCTGCCATGTGTGTGTGTGTGTGGGTGTTTTACGAAAACCTATAAAGGTTCACAATTGAAAAGTGTTGTGAACTCTGTTCTATTAACAAAGTAAGCTATGATCTTGGGGTGTTGTTAAGCCAGCCCAGCATAAAGGTCAGAGAACCCGGGCTAAAGGAAGCAACTACACAGTGCTGTCTTTCCTGGGCACCAATCCCTGGGAACATATGTATGAATGTGTATGCCATTACCCCTGCCCAGCCTAAGGTCTAGGAAGAATAGCTCCAAATGCAGTGTGCACAAACACCACACAATCACGTTGTCACATAAACAGTACACAATAGCAAAAGAGATTTAAAGAAAATAATGAGCCTTCTGACTGAGTATTTAACACGCTTGATAAGGACAGTTGCAGGGGTGGTAAAAATTGCTGTAAGGGAGTTGGGCAGGGGTCTAGGAGTGTGAGTTAACTGGTTCTTATTTTCAAGGCCTGTCTTTTTCAAAAAAATGGCCAGACCTGTTTCTCCTCATTCCCCCCCGCTCCGATTTGCATGGTTAGTGATTACTGAGGCTAGTAGCTAGAGCAAGGGAGAGAGATGGCTGAACATACATCTCCACGACTGCAAGAGGGTGTTTTATTCTACTCTTTGGGGGGAGGGCCGTCTGGGGACAGAAGAAGGGCAAATTAGTGAGAGTTCCTTTTTTTTTTTTCCAGATCAGCACTCACGTTCTGGGGCAATTATCAACTTATCAACTTCAGAAAGTTGTTTGGAGATAGTGATAGTGATCTTTTTTCTCTTATTAAGCAGGGATTTTTTTCTATGCAATGTGGGACAGGGGTATTAACCACTTTCATATTTTGGGTTTTTTTTTGCAGATGAGACAATTCCGGAAAAACCCTCACCACCTAAAAGATTGTCTGCTGTTCTTAAAAATAAGGCAGATGCTATGCTACTGAAACAGAGCAGGAGGCTGATGAGTAAAAATAAAATAAAATAAGAAGTGGTTTCAAATAGAGACAAGGACTCTTAGGAAAACACAAAGAGTTGTTTACGATAAGAGAGTGCTTGGAGAAGGCTACCGTAGTGTGCCCTACGGTTATTAAGCATGGACACTAGGTGGCAACACCCTTTTTCTGCTGTGAACGCAGGCCCAAGCGGTTCAGGGAAAACTTACTTTATAAAGAACCTGCTAGATCATGGCAAACAACTACTTTCTGCCATGCCTGACAATGTAGTATAGTGTTATAGACGCTGGCAGCCTTTGTATAAGGAGATACTTTGTAAATACCCCTTTGTCAAGTTTGTAGAGGGTTTGCCTGAAAGTCTGATGGATGATGCCTTATTACTTCCTAATAAATTAGTTGTGTCATAGTGGATGATCTTATGGAATCTGCTTCTCAAAGCACTGAAATAGAAAACTGTTTCAACAAATATTGTCATCATCATAATCTTTCCATTCTTTATATAGTAAGTAAGTAAATATTTATTGTTGTAGCAAAAGCTGTAACAATTTTCTGAGTACAAAACCCAGCAAAAAGAGTAACAGAAACAAAAAGAGTTTCCTCATAAGGAATTAACCCATAATACACATAAATTAAAACCCCCAATAACAGTACATTTACTGAGAACATACAACCATTCAGTAAAACATCTAAATAGAATAACCTTTAAAACAAAGAACAAAAATACAAAATTTTGCCACCGATTTGGAGTCTTCAAGATTCTGACAGCTCAATAATCTTAAGAGTAGAACCTAAAGAACTTTTAGTATATCTTTCTAAGAGGGTACCCAGAAAACGCTTTCTAGCTCCAGAATACATGGGGCAGGAAAAAAAATCCATGAAATCTATCCTCCAATTCCTGGTTGTTACAGCTCAGGCATTAACGTTGATCCCTGGAGGTGCCGTTATACGTTCCCTCTAGCATCGCAGAAGGAAAGATGTTTAAACGGAATAAGGTTAGAGCCTTCCTAAGGTGCCAGTCTTCCCATTGCAAGAAATAATTTTCTTGATCAGAGGTAAGCTTGATTTGATGGTAGCCAATGGAAATCCTTTGCGCACAGATAAAGGCATCCTCTAGCTGCATTTCCTGGTCCTTAATCCTCCTTGCAATTAGTGAAATAACCACCTTAGGCCCCAAAAGGAGCAGAGATTCCCTGGAAAAACCCAGTTTTTTAACCTCCATCTCCACCAACTGGGCACATGGGTTGAAGGGTTCATTCCCCCAGTTCTTTATATAGTGCAGAACCTCTTCTGCAAGGGCAAAAAGATAGATTTTCAAAATGTAGTTTTTTTATTTTGATAAAATTATGTTATACAGCATAGACACACACATTTTTTTTTCTTTAAAAGCGAGCTGTAATGTCTCTTTTAAAGCATGAACTCTACAAATGGAAAGTCACAGGGGCAGAGACCCTCTAAGACAAAGAGTTAAATAACTTTTAGCTTCATTACAGATGTGTAAAATGCTACTCAGCAGGGGCTGTGAACCCTTTGACAAGGTCCACTTATGGCTCTCTCACTTACCAGACCCAGTGTAAGGAAGATTTTCTCAGGGCTAATGGTTTTGTAGTCAGATCCCTCTGGGAACATGACTGGAGGGCTATGCTGGAGACAGACCATGAGGTGCAGGAATTTCTTAGAGGTAGTGGGATGCCCCAGCCCTTGCTACCTAAGGATGCTCTGTACAGAGGGAGGACAAATGCTATATCTCTCTATTACCTGATGGCTCCCGGGGAAGAGGTGCGGTATTATGATGTTACCAGTTTGTATCCGTATGTGAATAAGATGAAAGAATACCCGATCCTGAACCCAGAGATAATCTGTAAAAATGTTGGCCCTCTGTCTGACTACTTTGGTCTTGCCAGAGTCAAAGTGTACCATCCTCGAGCTCTCTTCTTCCCTGTGTTACCTATGCGGGTAGGAGGAAAGCTCATGTTCCTGCTGTGCAGATTGTGCATGGAGACCATGCAGCAAACCCCCTGTTCTCACACAGAGGAGGAGAGAGTGCTGGAGGGAACATGGGCTACCGTTGAGTTGAGTGTTGCTCTGGAGAAGGGTTACAGGGTGGGGAAAATCTTCGAAGTCTGGCACTTTGAAAACAAGCTCATAACCTGTTTGCTGAGTACATACACATGCATCTCCGGCATAAACAGGAGGCCTCTGGCTATCCAAGCTGGTGCACTAGTGAGGAGCAACAGGCTAGCTATGTTAAGGAGTACTATAGGAAAGAAGGGGTACGCTTACACCCCGATCATATTGAGGTGAACCCCACAAAACGTAGTATTACTAAGCTCTACCTTAATTCTTTCTGGGGAAAGTTTGCGCAAAGGTCCAATCTGGGCAACATGGCTGTTAGATATCCTGAAGAGTTTTTTCAGCTTGTGTTTTCCCCCTACTATGCTATTTCTTCTTGCGAGTTCTTGGGAGAGGATGCAGCCTGTGTGTGCTGGAAAGAGTCTAAGGAGCGTTGCGTGATTTCATGTACCACCAATGTTTTTAGAGCAGCCTTCGCAACTGCCTACGCATGCCTGGAGTTGTACAGGGTGCTAGAAGAGTTGCAGGAGTGCTGTATTTACCATGATACAGACTCTGTCATATACGTGAGCTGCAAGGGGGAGTGGGATCCTCCTCTTGGTGACTACTTAGGAGAACTGACGAGCGAACTCCCCCCCCTAAACCAGTACATCATAGAATATGCTTCAGGAGGTCCTAAAACATATGGGTACATGCTGAATAGTGGTAAAGTGTGCATGAAGGTGAAGGGGATTACACTGAACAGCTCCAATATGGAAAAAATCAATTTTGAGAGTTTGAAAGATCTGGTTTGGGACTATCGAGCAGGACAGAAAGATAAAAAGATAACAATTCACAACCCTCCATAGTAAGAGACAAAAACTGTTTTCAAATAGAGACAAAGACTCTTCGGAAAACACAGAGAGTGGTGTACGATAAGAGGGTGTTTGGAGAAGAGTACCGTAGTCCGCCCTACGGGTATTAACCATGGACACTAGGTGGCAACACCCTTTCTCTGCTCTGATCGCAGGGCCGAGCAGGTCTGGTAAAACATACTTTATAAAAAATCTGTTAGACCATGGAAGGCATGTGCTTTCCACCATGCCTGACAATGTAGTATGGTGTTACAGCTGCTGGAAGCCATTGTATAAGGAGCTACTTTGTAAATACTCCTTTGTTAAGTTTGTAGAGGGTTTGCCTGACACTCTGACTGATGATGCTTTGTTCCCTGTTAATAAAATCAGCTGGGTCATAGTAGATGATTTAATGCAGGCTGCCTCAGAGAGTGCTTATGTAGAAAAAGCATTCACCAAGTATATGCATCATAATAATATGAGCATTTTGTTCATAGTTCATAACCTCTTCTGCAGGGATAAAAAGAGCAGAACCATTCACTTGAATGCAAAGTATTTGATGATTTTTAAGAATCCTAGAAATAAGCTTCAGGTAACCGTTCTAGCCCGGCAAATGTACCACAGAAAATCTCAGTTTTCCCTGGAATCTTATGCAGATGCAACCCAAAAGCCATACGGCTATCTGGTGGTGGATTTAATCCCCACCACCCCTGAGGAGTACAGATTAAGAACTCGACTCTTCCCTCCTGATTGGCCAGTCATTTATACTATGAAAAAATCAGTTGTGGGACATAAAAGATGCTGATTTTTCCTCACCACTCTCCATTTTTGTAACACCTCTGTGGAACTCAACATGTCGGTTCGGGTACAGAGAAACCTACTTCTTCTGAAGCTACTTGTCAGGGTGCCCTTAAGTCAGTGGAAGGCTATTCTTTGTGCTGCTTCTGATGATCTATTGATTGCCATCTCTGAAATTGCTCTTAATGTTTTAAAGGGAAACCTCTCCTTCAACCCCTGACAGATAGGGGTGTTGAAGAGAGAGCAAAAGGTATAAAAAGCCTATGTAATAAAAATAGCTCTCTTAAAAGAAAGAGACAGCTGCTGAAACAAAGAGGAGGCTTTCTCACTCCCTTACTGAGCATAGCCATTCCTCTTCTTACTGGATTACTAACAAGACACTAATGGAATACAGTGAGAAAATGTATCTCATGCCTGAGTGACAGCTACAGCAGCTGAGAGTTAGCCCTCCTCAAGATGAGGTGCCCATTACACTCGCTGTAACCCGCACATTGGATGCAGAAATGAAACGCATTCTGCAAATATTTGACTTGGGGGAGTATGAGAAAGCTAATCAGTATGGTTCTGTATTTCAAAAATATTTAACTTTGGTGAAGCAGGGGGATGCGGAGAACAGGAAAGTCACTTTGCAGATGCCCCCTTTGGATGATGCACTCCTTGTCCCTCACTCTCAACAATTTGTGGGGTCAGACCCGATAATTCAGGATGTGTTGAGGGGGATAAGTAAGCAGAATCAGATCAATGCTGAACTTCTGCTGGATAAACTAAGGCAGTCTACTCAACCTGCCTGGGATGAACGAGGTACTTTTTTGTACAAAGGCACACCAATAAGAGGCTCTAGGATGCTGGACCTGGCGTGTGCAGCTACTCAACACCACACCCTCAAAAAACCCCCAGCAGACTGGGATGTTTTTGTAAAAGCCTTGACTGAAGCAAACATCCACTCCTCTCTGATAAAAAATGCCTCTACCAAGGAACATCTTAACAATGTCAAATCATCCACAATGGCTCCGCTCGAACCCAGTCAACCAACATGTCCCCTTACCCCTTCTAGAACTAGACTGACCGGTATGTTCAAATGGATCAGGATGTAAAAACAATGTCTTGTGATTTTTGAAATTATGTGTACTTTTAAATAAATGTTTAACTTTTCTTTTAAAGAATGGCTTTTGTCTTGTATATTACTTTTAAGTCCCTCAGAAAAACAAAAAACAACAGTCGTGGTTACTTTTAAACCCACAAGGGGGAGCTTTATTGAAAAACATGGCTATAAAATTCAGTACAGGAAACACAGGTCTGGGCTTGTTGTAACATGCACGCCATAATCCTGGGCCTGTCCAAACAGTACTTTTTATTTTTTACAAAACGAATCACCATTTGATCATTTTCTGCTAAATTATCAGAATACATTTCTAAAATTTGTTCGAAATGAAAACCACAGGCCACAGAGTTCAGGTCTTGTAATTGACTGTGTTGAAATACATTCCTACAACATTCTTGTTCAATTTTTTTTTAATGCTTCTAGGGAACAGGGTACTGTCAGGGGGCTGTCCGTAAGAGTAAAAAACTCACCCTGGTTGTGTTCTGTCAGGTAGATGACCAGCTAATCTTCTCCAGGCTGGGTTTGGGTGTGTGTGTTGACCACCAGCCCTACAGGCCTTTGTGCTAATCTCCCTTTAGGGAAGCAGTCACTTGGGAACACATCCAAGGCCTTTTTTACATGGACAGTGCAGCAGCGCCGATGGGTGGAAATGGGTGTGGATGGGTGGGTGAGCACACCCAGTGAACACCCAGTGGTGCCGAGCAGGGAGACATTTAAACAGACAGTGCCACGGGGGTGCGGGGTGGGAAGGAAAGTGGAGGTGCCAGAAAACACCCAGCGGCCAAATACCCACCCCGGGAAGCACCCGGGAAACACCCATGCAAGTACATGGTCAGCCAGGAATGGGGGAGAAGCCCCGCCCGGCACAGTGACAGCACAACATGGCTGACTGAAGGCAAATGAAGCCACGCAACATGGCCCCACCCCCCAGCCACCAGGACCCACACGGACGGGGTGGGAGGGAGATGGGATGACAGCTGCTACAAAGGAGCTGGCTCCACACAGCCCCAGCATGGAGCCCAGACAGCCCGACGCCAGCCCCCCCCACAAACACAGCAGAGCAGCACACACACTGCAGGCAACAGAAGCACACAGGTACAAGAACAAGGCCCGGGGGGGAAGTGGGGGAAGGCACCCACACAACACAGACAACACTCCCACACACCACCAGAGACACCCGCACAAGGGGAGAGGTCAAAGCACAGCACAACATGGACACACTGGAAAGGAACACAAAAGCCTTTAATTGAATGGGGAACCAGCAACAGGGGGCAACAACAACAGGGCAGTGAGGGGGACGGGGCAATAGAAGGGGGGGTGCCAGCAGCGGCAGGCCCAGGATAACACCCCGTCAATAAGGCCAGCGACCCCGTGCCCTGTGCCAGTGCTTGGCCTGCGCACGGTCCAGCTGGTGCAGCCGCTCCAGGCCATGGGAGGCACTCAAACAACCTCCCCCTCCCGGGTTCGCTCAATGATCAGGGCTTGCACTGTATGGGACAGAGGGAGAGGAGACAGCCATCTGAGCTGGCCCTGGGCACCAAGGCACAGAACCCCCCATGGAGGGACGCAGGCACAGGGCCCAGCAAACAGGCAGCACACTCACGACTGCCATTGAACAGCCGCCCCACCACCTGCATGTCCCATACTGCCCGCTCCAGCTGCTGCACCATCATTCCCAGGCCCAAGATTGCCAGCAGCATGACTATAGTAGCTGCAGGAGAGAAGGGACAGGACAATGGGGAACGCCTGCACCAATGAGCCCTGGGAGGGCCGGGGGCAGCAACAGCACCAGGGGCACACCCCACATGCTCTCCAAGGAGCACCCTGGCCCCTGTATGAAGGGGGATCGGTCGGGTCACAGGCTGGGTCCACATCAACCCCTACTCACGCTCAGCCACCCAGCGCCCATGGTGCTGCCGCCCATCCATTGCCACCACCACAGATGGTCTGCACCAACAGGGGGCGACAGAAGAGGGTATCAGAGGGGAGGGGCAGGGCCACACCAACACACGGCTGAGGCCAGGGGGTGCCCGTCTGACTGCCCACCACCAATACCACCCCAGGAGTAACCCCAGGCAGCATCACCCAGCAGGGAAGCAGCCAGGGGAACACACACCTCACAGCCGGTGCCCACCCCACAGGCCTGGAGTCCACCACTATACCCCAAGCACACCCCCTGCACACAACCACATGGATGGGGGCAGGAGGGCCACCAAAGGGGAAGGGTCACCCAGTCGTCACAGCAGCAAAAGAGGCAAGGCAGGCCAGAACATCACATAACAGCATTTTATTGGTTCCAGGAGAAAGTGGGCCCCAAGCTCTGAGGGGAACAGGGATGCCATCTGCCACCGGATTGCTGCCCAGGCAGCTGAACGCTGGCCAGCGCTGAACCCACACCCATGTCTGTAGGCATGTGCCCCCCTTCGAAACAGCTGGGCCCTACCCGTTACCTGCATCCAGCCCTCAATTCCATGTGTGGCCTAGTGGGTCCAGGGAATGGATCCCGTGGGTTGCCTGGTGGTGAGCGCCTTCCCCTCGCTGTCAGCTGCGGGTTGTGCGGGCCCTGCACAGGTCTGCCAGCCAACACAAGCAGACTTGAGTGAGCAGATCCAGTGCACATCTGTTCTTGCCACCTCAACTGCATGAAGCATCACTGGTCTAGCCTCTGGCCCCGTTGGCTGGGCAGGGAGTGCACAGAGCCCCCAACATTCCAATGCCCCCTGCACACCGCCCCCTCCATGTCCCCGGACAGAGGAAGCAACATCAAGGTATAGGTACAACACATTTATTAGAGGAGAAATGTACAATGGAAGGGGGTGGGGGTCAACGTCTGGGATGCCCTCTACCCCTCTTGGCCGCACCACCGGGACTCGCTGGTCAGTGTGCCCTGGTCGCAGTTGGCTGCAGTACTCTAAGGGTGGACAGTCCAGCCTACCTGTCTTCAACTGGCCACTCCACACCAGCCTCCACTGTCAGTCCCTGCTTGGAGGAACAGGAATGGGGTAAGGGACCCCTTTGTGCACTCACCTCTGTCCCTTGTCGGTGCATGGGCAATTGGGTGCCTCATAGGCAAACAGGGAGCCCCCTACTCCCCACACGAGCATGACACATGCCGTAGGGCGCTCCCTGAAGGTGCCCCTCCAGGACGGCCCACCCATGGTATGATGGCACCTGCCAAGTCATGTACTATGGCAATGAGCAGGTACACATGCCTCTGGCAATGGCCGTTGCTCCCCATCCCGTGTAGTGCGTGTGCTCAGAGTGGGTTCAACAATGAGTTCCCTACCGGTGTCCAGCTTAGTGCAGTTCCCCAGATTACCAATGGGCCCCCTGTGGCGTTGCACCCCAACCCCCCTGAGGGTCTGGGGTGCTGCGGCCTTACCTGTGGGGGTGGGGCGGCCACCATGGGCAGTTGCTCATCCTGGGGTGCACGGTCTTGGGGTGGGGGCATCACCGCCCAATGGAGGGGTCAGGGTGGCAGAGGGGGTGGGCCCACGGGGGTGCAGGATGGACAGGTGGCTCCACAAGCAGGTCTGGTTGACCCATGTGGAGGAGTGGACCCCATGGACCAAGTCCAGGTAGGGTTGCTGTTGGGGGAACCATGGGTGACCGAGGTTCAGGGGGGGCACCAGCACCAGTGGAAAGCCGCCGTGGTGTTGACTGACTGCCATCCCTCCTTCCATGGTATAGCATGGTCACGCCGCAGGGCCACTACCTCCCCCATGAGGTCTATGAGCCGTGCGGCCTGACCCTCCAGCCCATCACAGGTGTGCCGCTGCTCGCGTTGGAGGGTGGCAGCCTGGCGTCTGTTCTCAGAGGTGCTCGGTGCGGGACCAGGCCATCATGGCAGCCAGGATATCCCAATCCCTTTCCCCCTCCCCTCTGATGAGCTCCCTGGTGAGCAGAAGCTCCCGGGAGTACACCTCGACTAACCGTTGTGATTCCGCCAGAAGCTCCCTGTCAAGATACTCCCTCTGGCACCGGTTCCTGGCCTGCATCTCCCTGTTCTGTTCCACACTGCCGGCAACTGTTCCCCTCACGTAAGCGGGCACCTGGTCTGTGAACGGGAGTTTGGACTCAATGTTAGGGCTTCCAGCCTGTGTGCCCCGCTGCCCGCCAGCACCAGACCCCGGGATGCCTGGTGGGGCAGCCCCTACAATGTGACGGCTCCTGTCTGCCCCCCCTGTGGGGTCCCCCTGCCTTGCCCTGTTGTGACATGCCCCCCCGGCAGCTGATCATCACAGGAGGGGCCCTTGACAGTCGGGTGTGCTGTAGGAGCCGCTGTGGGCCCTCCAGCCCCTCCAGCCTGCCCTCCTCTGCCCTGGCCCTGGTGGGCCCTGCCAGTTGATGGCTGCAGGTCCCCAGGTGCAATGCTCCCCATACCCCCCTACGCCCCTGCACCCCCATGATCCCTTGGCCCATGTGCCCCGCCGTGGAGGTTCACCCACCTGGTGGTGGGGGAGCTGCCTGGTCCCCCTTGTCCTCCTCATCCACCGCAACCTCCACCTTGTGCACCTCCAGGCTGCCTTGTGCTGTAATGGGATGGGTTACCGTGAGTGTTTGCTGGCCCCTGGCCCATGCCGTGGTGCCTCCGTCCGGGCCGTTCCTCAACCGACATCCCCCCTCAGTCCCGCTGGGGACACATACCTGGATCCAGTTCCTCAGCTTCCTGGGTGCTGTCATGGGTCTCCGCTGGCTCTGTGCATGCCCCCTGTCCCTGTGGCTAGTTGTCCTGTGGGTCTTGCGGGCGCATGCAGTGTGCAGTGGTCCAGCGCTCGGATCCCCGGGGTGCCTCCTCCCCCTGTGGGATGGGGGCTGTCCCCTCATGCTTCCTGGCTGGCCTCGCTGGGGGCACCTGCCCCCCTGCTCTGTGGGATCTGTTGGGGGGGCTGTGTGGTGGCACTGCACCTGCCCCTGGCAAACGCACTGCCATGTGTGCGGAAGGACACGATGTCCCCGTCCATGCAGAGGAACGTGCACATGGCCTACCCAGACTTGAGATTATTGTCCTTGATATGTTTATATCTGAACCTCAAGTCCTTTGCCTGCTGCATACACTGGGTGACATCCCTATTGTATCCCTCCCGCTGCATCTCCTGTGTGATGACTTCATAGACCTGTCTGGTCTTGTAGCTGCACACCAGGTCGTGCTGGACTCTTTCAGCCCCCCCCCCCACTTGTATGAAGTCCCTGATCTCCTGCCTGGACCAGAGCTCCCCCTTTTCAGACCTGTGTGTGGGTGGCTGACCAGTTTGGCGGAATGGGGCCCGCCCTGTGGATGTGGTTGCCATGGTGGTGGTTGTGTCCTGTTGGGGTAGTGCAATAGGGGTTACTACTTCTCCTGCTGGCCCCCTCCACCTGCCCGTGGGGCCTGTCCCCCCTCTCCCACCTGGGGTTCCCTTTTGCTCACCTGGCTGTCTGGGAGGCCCTCCATGGCCGACGTTCTGGTGGTGGGGTGCTCCATTGTCTGGGAGCTGTCCTGTGGGGATGGGGTTATGCTACTGCCCCCTGCCTTGTGTTCCATGGCACGGTAGTCAGGGCCTGGGGCACGGCCCTCCCCTCCTTGGGGTGGGTGGGTTCCCTCACGCTCACCTTGCTCTCGCTGCTGCTCTGTGGGCTGTGCCCTTGGGATGGCTGGGATGGGGGTTGTTCACCGGGGGGCGCATCAGTATGGCACCTCTTCCCTGTGCTGGGACACGTGCACTGTGTTACTTCCTGGTGCTTCCCCCCCGTTCCTCCCTGCTGGCCCCCCAAGTGCCTCCTGGCCTGCCCCCCTTGCCAGCGATCTGTAACCCCCCCCTTGTGACTTCCACCTGAGGCACTTCCCCCCTGCACCACCTTGCCAAGGCTTCTCCCCCCCAGGTGCCCCAGGGTCCCTGTGCTCACCCAGCCCCTTACCCCGTGTGGGGTGGCATCGGCTCCCGTAGCCTTCTCGTGGGCCTTCCTGGTCACCATTGTGGGAGCCCGCACACATGTGCCCTGGTTCCTCCCTCCTTTACAGGCTCCCGGCCAGACGTTCAGCATCCCCCCATCCTGTGGGCATGTCTGCGTGGTGCCGCATGCGTGCCCCATGACGTCGGTGCAGTGGGGCTCCGCCGGTCCGGTCTGTGTGGGTGTTTTTGCTTTTACACAGATGCTCGGATGTTGAACACCCATCTCCACCCACCTCCACCCATGGAAGGTGCCGACTCCTTCACGGCTGCTCCATGGGTGTTGGCGGGTGTCAGCAGGTGGGTCGGGCACTCACCCCCACCCACTCATGGACATTTACATGGACGCTTTCTCACCCATCCGATGGGTGTTTCTGGGTGTTCGTGGGTGGGTGGTGTCCGTGTAAAAGTGGCCCAAGAAAGTCTTTCCTGTGTAAGGGTCTGATGATAAAACACGTAATAACTGTATGGTGTCCAGTTTATGTATAGTCAAACAGCACGTTTCTCCTCTGATTTAGCGCTATCATGTTGTCAAAAACAGCATAAATGATCATGTTTATGGTGATGGGTAAGGCTACAGCAAAGCGTATTTCTGCCCTCAGGTTTCCATTTTTAATCAGCGAGTAATGATCACCACCTTCCTGATTGGGAGACAGATCAAAGTCAAACAGCGTGTACCCCTGTGCAAACACCTGGTGGTTGATGAGGAGGGCATGGTCTTTCATGTATTTGCCAGCAGTTTGTACCAAATTCATGTATTCCCTCACGCAGTTTCCAGCTGCAAAGTCCAGCTGCAATTACTTGGCCGGAATCTGCTCTATATCATAGTGTTTGAAATGAAAGGGGTTCTTTGCATAATTTCCGCTGTGTGCATCATTATCCACCATCCCCAGAACCAGCAACTTGTGGAGTTGGCCCAGAAACAGTTTTCCTGATTACTGATGCAGCTGCCTGAAGGGTTGCTGAACACTTTCATGTCCACCTGATCCACAGGGTATTTAGATTTGGAACTAAGCAGGGCCTTGGCATTTCCTAGGCGAACTCCTGGTGCCACTCGTAGTTTTTTCACAAAAAGCAAGGCATTTAGAAGCTGCAACTTGTACTGCCTGGCAGGCTCATTACTCATGAGGCAGAAAGAATCCTTGCTCCGAGTCATTTTTATTTTCACATCCACATGGTTCAATAATAGTTTTTCTTGAAAAAAACAGGTCGCTGTGGAGGGGGCCCAGCAGCTCAACTTTCCTGCTCTCTCTGGCTAGATGCGCCCTCTTCTTAAAACCCTCATTACCCACCTCCAAACCTGTCACTTTGTGTTGTCCTGTAGTGTCTTTGTAAAACAGGCCTGCAGAAAATTGTGTAGAGAGGGCATCTTCGCCGTAATTGGGCACAGATTCTATGAATGCCCTGTAAGGGTAGCAGTTGTTGCTCTGGCTAATGAGGTGATCCCCCAGTGTAACATCCAACTGCCTGAACATGGAGGCCACAGGATAGTTCACCAAGCCCACCTCTGTGTCTGCATCAAGATTAGTGCAGTTTTCATTGACAATCTTACAGGTGATGTAGAGTAACGTGTTGTTCAAATCCATATAGTCTATTCTATTTCCAGCTATGAAAAAATCAAGAGGGGCTGTCTCTCCCCCAGTCAAGAGAGGTGGGACCTTGATGTACATACTCTTCTCAATGCTGGTCTAGCTGAAACAGGTCTAGTTCAGATTTGGTGCATTCCTTTGATCCACAATGATTCAAAAGTCATGTTGATTAAAAGATATTTCCCTTTCTTACAGCCAAATGCCTCCTCTTTCGTGCAGCCTTCCTCCACTTCTGGTGTGGCCCCCTCTGCACAACCCTCCTTTTATGGGCTTGAGGGAGCCCCACCCGTTGCATTTTTGATCTCTTTCTCTTAACTCCTCTTCTTCTCTGTGTGTACATAATCCCAGAGCCCTCCTGCTTATTAGAGGGGCTGATTTTCTCCATGACAGATTGAGTAACGTGACCCAACACATCCTTGGCTATATTTTGGGTGGCTGTTTTGGCATGGGGTTTAATCAACTCAAAACCCCTTCTTAAAGAGGAACAGCTTTTTGAAAGAGACTGCAAAATATCCCCCCAATACCTGCCCCATACATCACAGGGGTGCCATGAAACCCTGGGAGGGCGTATCCAGCTTGGGCTTTGTAGTAGTTGGCATAGACCCTGGAGTCCCTGTAATTTTTTACAATCACCATCTTAAAAACTCGCTACTCTCTGAGGGTGTATGTTTAGTTTCACAACCACCTTTCCAAAGCGAAATGAGACGTGATTGTTCTGATCTGTCTTTATTTCAATGGTGATAGTGTCAATCTGGTGTTTACTGACCGGTACGTAGTGAGGCTTGTCATAGGTGATGGTGACAAACTAGTTGCTGATTCCACACACAGGAATGCAGTGCAGTAACGGCACTGAGAAATCTCCCACAAACTGGTGTTCTACAATGTCTGTGTACAGGTACAAAGAATTGAAACCTGCTGTAATGTCAGCTACAAAGGGGAATTGTTGGAACGTTAACCCTGGGGGTGCACCCAATATATAGGCTAGTTCACCATGGGTTAGGAATTGGAATTTGGGTGCAGCAGGAATGTCCAATCTAACTCTTTTCACCACAGGATCAAACCTCAGGGCTACAGGGGTGGTTTGATACCTTTGGGTATCTGCTTGTTTATATGCTCCAATACTTCCGTGATGCTTGAATAATAGTCTTTGACAAAGGTGTATGCCCATTTTATGGGCCCAACAATGAATTCATAAATGGTGGGTGTAGAGATGTTGTACCAGCTGTGGGGATATTGTATTTCAGCCAACCCCACTTCCCAGGTGCCTGGAAGGTCCAAGGGTCTGGCTAGCTGCACGGTAAAATTAGAACTGGTGTTTTGCAGGAAAGCACTGGTGCACGCGTTGCTTGGCAAAGTAATGTAAAAGTCACCCATGATGATTAAGTATCAGTGACCTCTGAAGCTCTTACCCAACTGTTAAATTTAGAAGGCCAGTCTAGCCACTTTTCCAAGTACTGCTTGTTTCGCCCTTTCCCCTTTGTGGATATCACTTTTTCAATCCTGTAAACTTGGTCCTGTTTAGGGCTGACTTTTTATTTTTATTTATTTATTTCATTAATTTATATGCCGCCCCCCATGCCTACAGTATCTCGGGGCAGCTTCCAACATTATACAAAACAATTTTTAAACATAAAAAATCTACAATATCATCATTAAAACATATTTAAAACACCCCCCACAAAAATTAACATCCCCTCCACCCTCCCCTCCGAAGGCCTGGGCGAACAGCCAAGTCTTACAGACACGTCAAAAGGCCAACAGGCCCGGGGCCAGGCCTGTTGTTTGAAGTTCTTCAGGATAGAAGGTCCCAAGGATTGCTTCACCTTCGTAATTGCTCAGTCTGTACACAGGCCTCCATGCCTTGTTAAGGACGTCATACACTATGAATATTTCCCCCGTAAAGCTTTGCTCATAACCTTTCTCAAATTTACCCTTGATTTTGGAGATCCTTACACGGTCTTCTTTTCTAAAGGAGGTTACCTCCTTTCTTACCCCCAGATCATCCCTGTAATGCGTTTTCCACACCCTCAGAGCATTTGTAGAGTTCACATCTACAGGTCTGGTACGTATGGATCTGTGGTAGCTGTGATTATAGCTCTTGATGAGCTGAGGCAAAATGTTAATATAGCGAAAGGTGTTGCGAGTTGTGAAATATCTCCACATCTTTGTTTTTAAAGTTCTATTAAAATGTTCCACCACCCCTGCCTTGACATGGTTATTGGTTACAAAGTGGTGCACCCCATGTTGTCTAAGCAATTTTTGGAATGTCTTATTAAAAATTCTTTCCCCTGTTCTGTTTGAAATTTTGGGGGTATCCTCCCTTCCCTGAAAATGGCTGCAAAGGCCTTAGCCACTTCGCCACCCATCTTGTCTTTTAGGTCTAAGGCCCAGGCACACTTAGATAAGATGTCTATGATGGTCAAGATGTACTTGATACCCCCATTATGCTTAGAGAAATGTTGCATATCCACCAAATCAGTCTGCCATTGAGCATCCAACCCCAACATGATTGTTTTGTTTCTTTTAAAATACTTTCGTGCAGGTTTGTGAAGGGTATACACATCCTGGTCCGAAAGCCATGAAACCACTTCTTTCTTAGACAAGGTTTTACTCTGCTTTTTAGCAGGATTCATTCTTCCAAGAGGATTCATCCTTCCAAAACTTCCAGTCTCTCCTGGAGTGTAACAGATCTCCCTTAGTAGGTCCTCGTGCACAGACATGCTTCCAGCATGCCCTGCTTAAAAAACACCAATGACTACCAAAGACATTTCAAATAAAGTTTTTATTCTTCTGGTGTCGCTAGTTTCTTTTTACAGCAATCCATTTGCTCACCTCCTCTTGAACACTTGAAAAATCAGGAAGCACAAGATACGTTTACCCCCACAGGATCTCCCAACTTCAGGTTTTCAAAAGCCTTTAGAAAGTCAAACTTGCCCTGAAACAAAAGATTAAAAAAACTCAAATCAGCTTCTGTGTCTGTATTTTATTTTTTCCACACAGTCAATCCCTTCTCCCTCAGGCCCATGAATTCAGTGCAACTTACCACAAGGTCTTCAGTCTGTTGCGTGTCCATGGGTTCAGTGTCTGGCTCTGAGGTTTCAGCTGTTTTCTTTCCTGTATAGAGTCTTTTAACAAGATCAATGGGAGTAGCACCCCATCAGTAAGCCATTTCAGTTTTTCCGTGTAAGTGGTAGTGTTCAGTTAGCTGCTCTCTAGAGTGCTCAGAAAATGGCGCTCCCCTCTTTCATACCCTTAGGGGTGGGACTACAGATCCACAAACCTTTCCGATTGGTCACAGGTGGTGTGGTGAGTGGTTTGAGACCCCCTTCAGCCAGTTCCAACTGCGTACACCCCCCTTTCACAGCCTAGGTCAGATCTCTGCAATGAGGCGGGTTAGAATGATGAAATCTTTGCCGATTGGTTCAGCTTACATTCCTGAGTCATTTGAACCCTCACATGTCCCTCTTTCTGTGACTCATCCTACCCTGGAAACCCCACCTCATTGGACCCAATTTTCTCCAAGACGGGGTGGGCTAGGATGACGAAACCTATGTTGAATGGTTCCGCTCACTCAGCTGGGCTCATACATGACCCAATAGCTGCAATTCACCCTACCCCAAACCCCGCACCATAAAGTTGCTCCAATACTCACAAAATCCATACCTACTGGTCCATCTCATTCTCCTGAGTTCATAGAGGCATTACATGGCCCTCTTCAAAGGACCTTGTGGGTTCAGGGAGGCTGGAATCTTTGGTTCCAACCATGCTGACCAACAAGCAGAGCCCCCAAAGTCAAGTGTAAGGACCTTCCAGGTTTAGAGGGGCGGGAACCTTTGGTTCCCGCCTCCCTGACCTGGAAGCATTACTCCCTTCTGCATCACTTCTGATTACCCACATCACTTCCGTCCTAAGGTGGGACTTCTGGCCCCAGGAGGGTGGGACTTCTGCTGATGTAGAACCCCATGTGACCTGTCAAACTGATAATGATCAGTTCGATGACTAGTGGCCCCTTCCTACTGCTGGCTCTCGAGCTCGAAGGAATACAGTGAGAGTCATGGTGTCTATGTCCGCATTGACCCATGCTGGCTTCGATGTGGGTACAGGCATGGAGGGATGTCCGCCTGCCATCATGGTTTCCATGGTGAGACTGGGAGCAGTTGCAGTTGGAGTGGGCAGTGTGGGAGTAATATCCACCTGATTCTGACCACCAATGACCATTATTTATTATTTTATTATTATTTATGTATTTATTTTACTTGATTTTATTTTATTTTATTTTATTTATATATATACTGCCAGCAGTGTACCTGGTTAGTTAGACAGGTACCCAGTAGTTAGACAGGTCCCTACCCCAAGGGGCTTACAATCTAAGGCCCTTTTTAAACAGGTGTGCAGGGTGTGTGTGTCAGTGTTCACTCTTGTGTGGGTGTGGTGGTTGGGAGGAGGGTGTAGACTGATGCACAATGGCGCACACCCACCTCCACCCATCACCCACACATTGAGCAATCGCTGTTTTCACCAGTTTCTCCATGCATGTGCAATGGGTGGAGGTGGATGCACATGCAGGAGTGCACATGCATGCACATGCACCCACCTGCCCGCTGCAACGTGTGTACGAGACACACCCACGCATGAACCCCCAGATTTCTGGGGGTTCATGTGTGGGTTCCGCCTGTGTAAAAAGGGCCTAAGAGAAAAAAAGAAGGGGGAGACAAGGGAGATGTGAACATCAAGAGAGACAAGGATACATTTATGAAGTTGAGAAAATGCAGGTGCAAGTGCTTAACTTAGTTTTATTTATTTATTTTTATTTTATTTATTTATTCAATTTGTATCCCACCCCTCCTGAGAACAGCTCGTTACAGGGAAGAGATTCTGAGGGAGGGAGGGAAGAGGACACAATTTCACTCATGACAAGCCAGGGAAAGCCTGACAGAAGAAAGATGTAGGTTTTCAGGAGGGATTTGAAAGTTGGGAAGAAGGGAGCAGAATGAATGTATCCAGGAAGGGAGTTCCAGGCATGGGGGGCAGCAAGAGAGTAGGGGCAAGGAGTTTAGAGGAGCAGAGGAGTCACAAACAGACAAGGGTGGGTGCAGAGGATGCCTGGGCAGGAATGTGGCAGGATACAAGAGTAGAGAGATATGAAGGGCAAGGCCATGAAAGTGAAGACCAGGAGCGTGTGACGAACACGTTCCTGTAGAGGGAGCCAGTGTAGGTCAGAGAGGAGGGGATGAATGAGGTCAAAGCAACGGGCAAAGTGGATGACTTTGGTAGTGGAGCGTTGAATGGAGATGGGGGTGTGTGGGGGTGAGATCAGAGCAGGGGCGACCAGCAAGGAGAAAGTTACAGTAGTCAAGGCGAGAGATGACTAGAGCATCAACTAGGGTTTTTGCAGTGGCAACAGTAAGGCAGGGCTGGATTTTACCAATATTATACGGAGCGAAGTACCAGGACTTGGCAACAGCCTGGATCTGAGGCATAAAGGAGAGGAAGGACTCAGTGAATCCCAGGCTACATGCCTGAGGGACAGGTTGGATGATGACACCCTCAACAGAAACAGAGGGAAGTTGGAGGGGAACATTCAACACCCTCAACAGAAACAGAGGGAAGTTGGGGGGGAAGATGAGGAGTTTGGTTTTTGCCATATTAGGCTTCAGTTGGTGGTGAGACATCCACGTAGAGATGGCAGAGAAACAGTCTGTGATGCAAGACTGGAGCACAGGAGTGGAGAGACAGAGTTGCGTGTCATCAGCATATAGGCTTAGTGGTTGCTCCTCAGAATGCTCTAGGCTTTTCATCCACAACTCTATGGTACTTGAGGACCTGGATGCGAAGAGCCTGTGTGCAACCTAACTGATGGGAGACGGACACATGAGCACACATTAGCCTGTATTCACCCTTATGGTGGGCTCTGCATTCTTTGGGACTCCACTGTGAATGGGTTCTACATGTTCAGTGGGTGATGGCCACATTATGGGTGGGGGGAAGCACCTAATAAATGGATGTGTGAAGTCCGACATTGACCTTTTTTACACGGATGGTGCAGCAGCACCGATGGGTGGAGAGAGGTGTGGATGGGTGGGTGAACACACCCAGCAAACACCCGATGGTGCCGAGCAGGGAGACATTTACATGGACAGACCTGCAGAGGGTGGTGGGAAGGAATGGGGAGGGGTCGGCAAACACCCAGTGGCCAAACACCCATCCCTGGAAACACCCGGCAAACAAACGTGCAAGTACACGGATGGTCAGGAACAGTGGGGAAGCCCTGCCCGGCACAGCAACGGCACAACATGGCTGACCGAGGGCAAACGAACCTGCGCAATGTGGCCCTGCCCCCGAGCCGCCAGGACCCATGTGGGCAGGGTGGGAGGGAGATGGGATGACAGCCGTTACAAAGGAGCTGGCTCCACACAGCCCCGGCACAGAGCCCAGACAGCCCAGTGCCAGCCCCTTCCCTACACACACAAAGAGCAAAGCAGCACACACACAGCAGGCTGTGAGGATCCAAGGGGGTGAACTTGGATCCTCGAGGGAAAGGGGGTACGAGATTCACACACACACAACGGAGGGGAAGGGGAAGCAGCAAGGCAGTACCTGGAAAACGTGCCCTCAGGTTGGAATAGGGCTAGAGGGATGATAAATCCCCAGCCTATATCATCATAGGGCCTGTAACTGAGCGTATGCCTTGTTTGCTGCCAGGGATCGCTCTTCACGCACAAGGGGAATGGGAGAGGGGAGGCAGAGTGCACACTGTGGGGGAAAGGGGACAGTACACAGCCCAGGGACGGTGGGAGGTGGGAGAGGTCTGACATGCCAAGGGCAGGGCCCAGGAAGTGCTCCCCAGCCCCCCGCCGCAGGAACACACCCACACACCGCACCTACTTTACTAACCTCACTCACGCCCACAAACACTCACCGCAGTCACTCACCTCGCTCTCTCCACGCAACCTCTAACTCTCTTCAGGAATAGGGCACCACATCAGCAACCAACAAAGAAGGATAGGGGCCAGTCTCACGGGCACAAGGCTCCGATCGCTAGCGGCGATGTTTGTCTGTGGCAGCCTTTTATACTACTGCCCCAGGCATTGCCGCAGACGTGATGAGCAGCGTCTAGGTGGGGGCGTGGCCTCCCGGGCTGGTGGGATTGTGTTTCCGCTTCCCCCTGTGGCTGCCTGGGATACAGCTGTCTCCGCGGCGTTGCTATGCTCCGCGGGGGCATGGCCTCTTTCGGCAATGTGTCCCTGCCTTGGGGGCTTCCCCGGCCGTGAGTTCCTTCTGGGCGTGAGGTAGGGGGGTCCGCTGGCCGCAGTTTGCGCCTGGGGGAACTTGGGGGGTGCCCCTTCCCTACTGGAGGTATTGTTCCTGGCTTCCTTACAGCACCCCCCCTCCAAGACCGATGAACAATGAAGGGTCGTGATTTTAGCAGGTAGCGAGTATGGAAAGCGCGCATCAGGCGGGGGGCGTGAACATCTGACGCGCGTTCCCAGGAGCGTTCCGTCGGCCCGTAGCCTTTCCAATCGATGAGGTACCACAGGTGGCCATGTCGACACCTGGCGTCGAGTATTTGCCGTACCTCGTATTCTTGTGTCACGGGTGTGGCTACCACTGCTTTGGGCGTTGTCTGAGCAGGGGCCTGGGCGGCCTTTAACATGGATACATGGAACGTTGGGTGAATCCGCGAGTGGAGAGGAAGCTTCACTCGATAAGCTACCTCGTTGATTTTGCGCAGAATGGGGAATGGCCCATATATCCATTGTCCAATTTCATGGATGGTCGTGCTGAGGGGTAGTTGCATCGGTCTACCCATACCCAATCTCCTTGTGAATAACAGGGTGCTTCCTGTCGGTGTTGGTCCGCATACTTTTTATATTGTTGGCGCGCCTGTTGGAGCGTCTTTCTTGCCACCCTTTGGGCTTTTTGGATCCACGAGATGAGGGCGCCAGCAGCTGGGACGGAACAGGCTGTGAGTTCAGGGATACATAATGACGGGTGATACCTGTAGGTGACAAAAAAGGGGGAGTTGCCCAAGGATGCATTCAGCGTGTTATTGTACGTAAACTCCGCAATCGGTAGTAAGTCATACCAATCATCTTGGTGGTACCCCGTATAACAACGGAGATACTGTTCCAACGTCTGGTTTACTCGTTCTACTTGGCCGTTGGCTTGTGGATGATACCCCGAGGTAAGGCATGGTTTGATTTGTAGTTTTTGTAGCAGGGCCTTCCAGAGGCGGGAGGTAAACTGTGGTCCTCGATCGGATACAATTTCCATTGGGACTCCGTGGAGCTTGATCACATGGTGCAGAAGTAGTTGTGCCGTGCCCGTGGCCGAGGGTAGCCCTGGGGTGGCTATGAAGTGTCCAAGCTTGGTAAAATGGTCCACGATTACCAGGACCGCGGTGTAGGTGGCGGAGGGAGGCAGGTCTACAATGAAGTCTAACCCAATCTGTTGCCACGGCCCTTGTGGCATGGGGGCAAGTTGGAGTAACCCCTGCGGTCTTCGACGAGGCACCTTGGTGCGAGTGCATACCCCACATTCCTTTAGGTATTGTTGCACATCCTGGTGCAAGGCAGGCCACTAAAAAGATCGCCGAATCAGGGCTACTGTGCGCCGCACCCCGGGGTGTCCTGCGAGGGGGGCATCGTGGTGTCCCCATAGTATGGCTTTTCAGGCCTTCGGAGGGACCACCAACCTCTGCTGGTAATACCAAAGTCCGGCAGGTCCTTTATGGGCCTTTGGTGACACGGCGGCTTCATATTGTTGGGCTTGTTGCTTGAACTGGGATGCTGTGATAAGGGTGGCCGCAAAGGCTCAAGGATCCAGGATTAATCCCCCCCTGTTGTCGGGCGGCTCTCCCTCTTCGGTATAGCATGAGAGGGCGTTGGCAATGATATTCTGGTGGCCCGGCCGGTACCGAATCTGGAAGTGAAAACGGGTGAAAAACAAGGCACAGCGACCGTGTCGAGGAGTGGTAATCCGTGTGGTCTGAAGGTACATTAGGGTGCGGTGGTCAGTTACCACCATCACTGGATCTCTAGCGCCTTCCAAGTACTGCCTCCACATCTCGAATGCTGATTTTATAGCCAAGAGTCTAGCATGGTGTCGTTCTTTTCGGCACTCGTCAGTTGTCTAGAGTAATAGGCACAGGGCAACAGGGGACTCTCCTCAGACCCCTGTTGGAGGAGCACGGCCCCAATCGCAATGCTCGAGGCGTCCGTCTCCATGGTAAATGGCTGTTCGAACTGGGGATGACATAGAATCGGTGCACACATAAATGTTGCCTTCAGTTGCTCGAAGGCCTGCTGTTGGTCGGGGCTCCAATCATAAGTTGCTCCCTTGCCTAAGAGTGCGGTTAGGGGCTCCGTCAGCTGTGCGTACTTGGAGATGTATTGTCTATAGTAGTTCGCGGTCCCAAGGAACCGCTGCAGGGCTTTTACTGACCGAGGGGGGGTCCATTGAACAATCGCTTCGACCTTCTTGGGGTCCATCTTTGGACTCATCCTTGGGCAGAAATGATGAATCCCAGGAATTCGATGGTCATAACATGGAACACGCATTTCTCATACTTGCAGAACAGGCGGTTCTGTTGTAATCATTGTAAGACGTTGCGCACCTGCTGGACGTGCTCTGCCATGGTAGTAGAAAAAATCAAAATGTCATCCAGGTAGGCCACCACATAGGTGTCCAACATGTTGCGGAGCACGTCGTTGATTAGGTGTTGAAAGGTGGCTGGAGCGTTCGCTAAGCCAAACGGCATCACACAGTATTCAAAATGTCCATAGCGAGTGCGAAACGCCATCTTTCACTCATCCCCAGGGCATATGCGAAGCAGGTTATACGCACCACGAAGATCAAGTTTAGTAAAAACCTTGGCCCCGTGTAACCGATCCAGAAGTTCGGGGATCAAAGGGAGCGGGTATCGATTTTTGATGGTGATAGCGTTCAATCCCCGGTAGTCAATACACGGGCGTAGCCCGCCATCTTTCTTGGGAACAAAAAACAGAGCTGCCCCGGCAGGGGATGTAGAGTGTCGTATAAACCCATGCCACAGGTTATCCTCCACGTATTCCTTTAAGGTCTCTATCTCGGGGGCCGAGAGGGCATAGATCCGACCATACGGGGGCTCGGTACCGGGCATCAGTTCAATGGGACAGTCGTACGGCCTATGGGGTGGGAGGGTCTCTGCCTCCATTTTGCTAAATACTTTGCGGAAGTTTGTATATTGCAAGGGTAGTTTCCCTAGAGTTCCTGGGCCTTGGGTACTCATGATGATCGGTGCAGGCGGGTTTGAAAGACAGTTGATGTGACAAGCCTCCGTAGGGAAGTTAATGGTCCCCTGGGACCACTGAATGCTCAGGTTATGCTGCCACAGCCAGGATATCCCGAGGACGAGGGTGAACATGGGGGAGGCAATGACATCAAAATGCAGCTGTTCCGTATGATTTCCAATCGCCACTTGCAGTTTCTGAGTTTGCTGTATGATGGGGCTCGAGCTCAGGGGTGAGCCGTCTATCGTGTGCACTTGCTCGGGGACAGCCCGTGGTCAGTGTGGGATGCTATAGTGTTGCAGGAATCCTTGGTCCATAAAGTTCCCCGATGCCCCGGAGTCGATAAGCGCCCAGGTGACCAGGCTCTGAGTTGGCACGATTCCCAGGGTAACAGGGATGCACACGTGGGTAGGGGCCTCAGGGTCCGTGCTTAGGGCTTGTGCCCCTGGTGGTAGGGTAGGTCCTTGTCCCCCCAGGAATTCCCCTATAATTCCCAGGGTCGCCCTTTTCCTGGGTCCCTACAAAGGGGAGGTGCGGAGGGGCATTCCCGAGCAAAATGGCCTGACTCCCCACAATAGAAGCACAGCCGCGAGTCGGCAACGTTCTCGTTCGGCGGACGTCAATGGCCCTCGGGAGGTCCCGATCTGCATGGGCTCGGGCTCTGCCTCGCGCCCCAGCTCCCCCTTTGTCATGGGAGGAGTCACCCCCGTGTTCCCAGGGGTCGCCATGGTTCCTGCCGGCGCTCCCTTCTCCGCTCTCCCAGCCGTTCATCGATCTGGATGGTAAGGGTAACCAGGGCCCCTAAGGTTTCCGGCAGGGTGGTGACGGCGAGCTGATCTTTAAGTTCTTTGCTCAGCCCTCGTCGATACATGACATGAAGCACATGGTCGGGTCAATTTAAATCGACCGCCAGTTGTTGAAACCTGGTCACATATTCCAAGAGCGGCCCGCGGCCCTGCTTCAACCCCACTATCGCTGTCTCTGCGTCTCGCATTCTATATGGGTAGTCAAACAAAAAGGTGAATTCTTGTATAAACTTTGCATAGTCCTGCAACAGGGCACTCTTGCTAGTGAGCAGGGGGGTAGCCCAGGCCAAGGCATGGCCCTCCAATAGGCTGATAATAAAGGCCACTTTCTGCGCATCCGTATTATAGGTCAGGGGCTGCATGGAAAAGGCCAACTCGCACAATGCTAAGAACCCCTGAAATTGACGTCGATCCCCGGCATATTTGTTAATCTTGGGCCCTTTTGGTTCCTGAGCCCCTGGACCCGGGGGTTCTCGCGTGGGAGAGTCGCCCGCCTGCACGAGGATTGGGGCCGCCGCCCCTTGACTCCCTTGCTGTTCCTTGAGGTCTTTCACCTCCATGGCCAAGGACTTGACGATGCGGGTCAGTTCTTGGACCTCCGCTGATAACCGCTCCATGGTTTGCCCTGGCCTAACCCCGGGGACACACGTAAAGGATTTATTAAGCTGGTGATACTGTGAGGATCCAAGGGGGTGAACTTGGATCCTGGAGGGAAAGGGGGTATGAGGTTCACACACACACAACGGAGGGGAAGGGGAAGCAGCAAGGCAGTACCTGGAAAACGTGCCCTCAGGTTGGAATAGGGCTAGCGGGATGATAAATCCCCAGCCTATATCATCATAGGGCCTGTAACTGAGCATATGCCTTGTTTGCTGCCAGGGATCACTCTTCACGCACATGGGGAATGGGAGAGGGGAGGCAGAGTGCACACTGTGGGGGAAAGGGGACAGTGCACAGCCCAGGGATGGTAGGAGGTGGGAGAGGTCTGACACGCCAAGGGCGGGGCCCAGGAAGTGCTCCCCAGCCCCCCCGCAGGAACGCACCTGCACACCGCACCTACTCTACTAACCTCACTCACGCCCGCAAACACTTACCACAGTCACTCACCTCGCTCTCTCCACGCAACCTCTAACTCTCTTCAGGAATAGGGCACCACATCAGCAACCAACAAGGAAGGATAGGGGCCAGTCTCACGGGCACAAGGCTCCGATCACCAGCAGCGATGTTTGTCTGCGGCAGCCTTTTATACTACTGCCCCAGGCATTGCCGCAGACATGCTGAGTGGCGGCTAGGTGGGGGCGTGGCCTCCCGGGCTGGTGGGATTGTGTTTCTGCTTCCCCCTGTGGCTGTCTGGGATACAGCTGTCTCCGTGGCATTGCTATGCTCCGCGGGGGGCGTGGCCTCTATCGGCAATGTGTCCCTGCCTTCGGGGCTTCCCTGGCTATGAGTTCCTTCTGGGCGTGAGGTACGGGGGTCCGCTGGCCGCGGTTTGCGCCTGGAGGAACTTGGGGGGTGCCCCTTCCCTACTGGAGGTATTGTTCCTGGCTTCCTTACACAGGCAACAAAAGCACACAGGGATGGGCCCACGGAGGGGAAGGGGGGGAAGGCATCCACACAACACAGGCAACCCCCCAACACCCCCTGCAGAGGCACCCGCACAAGGGGAAAGGTCAAAGCAAGGCACAACATGGACACACTGTGAAGGAACACAAAAGCCTTTAATAGAACGGGGAACCAGCAACAGGGGGCAACAACAACAGGGCAGGGAGAGGGACGGGGCAACAGAATGGGAGGCAGCACCAGCAGCGACCAGTCCGGGACAACAGCTGGTCAATAGGACCAGTGACACTGTGCCCGGTGCCAGCACTTGGCCTGCGCATGGTCCAGCTGATGCAGTCACTCCAAGACATGCAGGAGGAGCTCCAGCAAACCCCCCTGCTCCCAGGTCCACTCCGTGATCATGGCCTGCACTGTATGGGACAGATGGAGGAGACAGCCATCAGAACCAGCCCCAGGCACCAAGGAACAGAACCCCCCATGGAGGGACACAGGTACAGGGCCCAGCAAACAGGCAGCACACTCACGGATGCCATTGAACAGCCTCCCCACCACCCACATGTCCCACGCCACCCACTCCACCTGCTGCACCATCATGCCTGGGCACAAGATCGCCAGCAGCACGACTACAGTAGCTGCAGGAGAGAAGGGACAGGGCAATGGGGAACGCCTGCACCAACGGGCCCTGGGAGGGCTGGGGGCTGCAACAGCACCAGAGGCACACCCCACACACTGACAGTCACCCCCCCGAGGAGCACCTGCACCCCTGAATGAAGGGGGATCAGTTGGGTCAAAGGCCAGGTCCACATCAACCCCTACTCACGCTCAGCCACCCAGCGCCCATGGTGCCGCCCATCCATCACCACCACTACAGATGGCTTGCACCAACAGGGGACAACAGCAGAGGCGAGCGGAGGGGAGGGGCAAGGTCACACCAACACACAGGAGAGTCCAGGGGGTGCCCGGCCGACTGCCTACCGCCAATACCACCCCTTGAGCAAGCCCAGGCAGTAGCACCCAGCAGGGAAACCACCAGGGGAACACACACCACACAACCGGTGCCCACCCCACAGGCCCAGAGCCCAACAGTATACACCAAGCACATCCCCTGCACACAACCACACAGATGTGGGCAGGAAGGCCGCTAAGGGGAAGGGACACCCAGCCACCACAGCAGCAAGAGAAGCAAGGCAGGACAGACCATCACAGAACAGCATTTTATTGGCACCTGAGTAATGCGGGCCCCCAAGCACAGCGAGGCAGAGCAGGGGGGCACAGATGGACCCATGGCCGGTGATAGAAGCACAACAGGAGGGCACAGGAGTGGCCACGCAGGGCAGGCGAAGGCACCAGGGCAGCCCCAGATGGAAGGAGCAGTAGTCACCCAGAGGGGGCAATGAGGTGCAGGGAACCAGGTGGCAGCCAGCAGTGATGCAGACAGCAGCGCACAGCCCAATCAGAGTCAGGGGGGGATGGACAGGCAATGCACCAGCCAGGGCACAGGGGTGGCTGTGAGCGGGTGGCAGGGAGGAGTTTCTCATGGATGGTCTGGTGAGAGTTCCTGGACTGGCGACCCCGGCGCTACACCCTCCCAGGCAAACAGGCCCCTTTGGAAGCCTCGGGAGCACATATGAGCATCCACAAGGAAGCGGGGAAGGAGCAGATCCGCACCGACGACCATAGCCCGCACAGCTGGAAGGTCCCTCACTGATCGAAGGGTGGCTCGCTCCACAGAAGAGGGGTCCCCGGTCCAAAGCAGCCCACCAACCTCGCAGGACAGCAAGCCCAGGTCCCACAGGAGGGCCCCCACATCCGAGTGTGCATGCAGAATGCCGCGGGCATGCAGGAGGCTGCCAGTGTACAGTCCAGCAACGGGGGTGTGTGTGTCTGACAGCAAGGCGAGGCCGAACCCGGGTAGCTCCATCAGCAGGCAAGCCTCCATTAACTTCGCAGCGGTACACAGCACGACAACGGTGGCCAAGTGCCCCCAAGGAGGCTGGCACAGGGGGGTGAAGCCGAGCTTGAGGGAACTGGCCTGGCACACCGGGGTCCTGATCTGGTGACCTATCATACACATGTACTGCGACAGGAGCTGGAAGCCATCCTCTGCCGACAGGGGGTCGCCCACCAACAGCTGAATGTGCGGGGCTCATCCATAGGGCTGCCAACAGCATGTCCTCACAGGGAGACCACCCGTCCCCGACATCCTTGACTGAGGGCCCCACAGAATGACTGGCAATGGCAGCAGTGGGGCCTGCTACGGTGAAGCAACAGGCAGGAGATGCAGGGCTGCTGCACCTGGGACATGCACGGACCGAGTGGCTACCCTTGCCCACAGGCGGCCTTGCATGCCAGAGATAGGCTGGACCACTTTGGACAGGGTGCCGCAACCCACACACAGGACAGAAGGGATGCAGCACAGGTGCCAAGAGATGAAGGAGCCCCAGCCGGGCACTGCCCCAGGGCGTGGAGTTGAGCCAGGCATTGTATCCACACCGTGCACAGCTGCAGCTTGCAAAGGCAGACCCTGGCTGGGGGGACCATAGTGCGGTTGTGGAGGCAGGGGTACCTTGGGGTGTGCATGGTCCCCTCCCCCTGGTGGGCATGCAGCTGACGCACTCGCAGGGATGCTCAGCTGGACCCGGCACTCAGTTGCTGCCCCAGCACACCCCCAGTGCAGCACCCCACCAGCCTACACAGTACATAAGGGGCCCACTGCGGGCATTTGGGCATGGGGCGGAGGGGCTATAGCATGGAACTGAGCAGCACACTGAGAACGATGACCCCGGGCTGGGTGGACACCAAGGAGCTCCCGTGATACCAGGGGAGAGTGGGCCATGGGCACAGGCCATACAGTGGAGCGTGTTGTGGCCTTGGCATGTGCCAGTGGAGTGTGGCTTGGAGTGGGGAGCTGCAGAACCATGCTTCCGGGGGACACGGACCCACAGGCCAGGGACACGCTGCTTCTCCTCCTGGGTTCAGCCCTCCTGCTGCTGCACATGCTGCTACAGCAGAAAGCACTGCTCCGCCTGCCGGTTCGCTGGTCCGTCCTCCTGGGGGCATGGTGGCAGAGGGCAGCAAACCTCAGGAGGGTGGTGATCATGCAATGGGTGAGGAGGGCGTCCATCCAACGCCGTGCCCTGTTGGTCTCCGCGGTGTCCCAGCACCTGTTCACAGGGCCAGCCCAGTGCCCCCGTACCAACATGCCCAGGGAGGGGTGTTCCAGCGCATCTCAGAGGAGAACGGATGCCATATGCTGCCACATCGCTGCCCAGGCAGCTGAACTCAGGGCAACGCCCGACCCACACCCATGCCCATAGACCTGTGAACACCTTCAATAAAGCTGGGTCCTACCCATTACCTGCAACCGGGCCTCTATTCCATGTGTGGGGTAGGGGGTCCTGGGAACGGGTCCCATGGGTTGCCTGGGTGCAAGCGCCCTCCCCTCACTGTCAGCCGTGGGGTGTGAGGGCCCCGCACAGCCCTGCTGGCCAACACTCGCCAGCTCGCCTGTGCAGGTTCAGTGCACACCTGTTCCTGTCACCTCAACTGCATGAGGCCTTTATGGGCTAGCCCCCCACCCCATAAGCTGGGCAGGGACTGTAAAGAGATCCCACCATGCTGGTGCCCCCCTGCATGTCGCAACCCCCCCCCCCGGCCACATGTCCCGGGACAGAGGAAGCGATAGCAAGGTAGAGGTACAACACATTTATTGGAGGGTGGTGGTCCAGAGCTTGGATCCCCGGGGCGCCTCCTTCCCCTGTGGGACAGGACTGTCCCCTCCTGCTTCCTGGCTGGCCTCGCCAGGGGCACCTCCCCCCTTCTCTGTGGGGTCTGTCGGGGGGGTTGTGTGTTGGCCCTGCGCCTGCCCCTGGTGAAGGCACTACCATGTGTGCGGGAGGCCACGATGTCCCCGTCCATGCAGAGGAACTTGGCCAGCTCCTTCTGGAACTCGGCTGTGTGCATGGCCCGGCCAGACTTGAGATTGTTGTTCTTGATATGTTTATATCTGTTTATATCTGTTTATATCTGGACCTCAAGTCCTTTGCCTGCTGCATGCACTGGGTGACATCCCTATTGTACCCCTGCCACTGCATCTCCTGGGCGATGGCTTCATAGACCTGTCTGGTCTTGTAGCTGAGCACCAGGTCATTCATTCATTCATTCATTTATTAGATTTTTATACCGCCCCATCCTGCACAGCAGCTCGGGGCGGTTTACAACAATAAAAACATTTAAAACATTTAAAATACCACTATAAAACATATCAATAAGCTGGTAGTATATCACAATAAATAAACAGGTGGGGGATTAAAAATCACCCCCCCCTCCCTCCCAAAGGCCTGGGCAAACAGCCAGGTCTTACAGTTCCGCCGAAATGTCAAAAGGCTTGGGGCCAGGCGAGCTTCCTCC